>CACKRE030001291.1:159615-177485 GCA_902602495.3 Ectocarpus sp. CCAP 1310/34 | reverse complement strand
GAGAGAGAGAGAGAGAGAGAGAGAGAGAGAGAGAGAGAGAGAGAGAGAGTCGTCGTTCGCCGTTAGTTGGGACGCCAAGACACCGCAAACGCGAGTGACAGCAGCAGCGGCAAAATAGCAGCGGCAACATAGGAGAGGAGCATTCGTCGGAAAACTTTACGCCAAGCGCATGTTGGAAGAACTGCCTGTTAATGGCGGAGCAAGTGAAAAGCAGACCCTAAAAAGAACTTCATGAACTGCTCTCGACTCGATCTGCCATGTGCTTCCGGAGAGCACACGAAAAGCGAGGTTTCAATAGAAGTCCCTTGGCAATATCTTGGAAGCAGTATGAGGGTAATCATGCCAATCGCGCTGATGGGACGACGATCTGCCCTCGGCCACAAATAAACCTACGCAGCAGAAACAACCGTCAAAACCAGGGTCGCAGTTACTGTGAACCTACATAGATGTGCCCTTCCGAGTGTGGGAGAAAAACTCGTAGGTACCTGTAAGACGACTGGGTGTTCGACCTCCTCGTTGTAGTCCAGAAATCGACCTAGGTCGTCAGGGTTGTGAATGATTGTCGATGACGGTACCATCTCCGTCCAAAGCACCGTGCGAGTTGTTAGCAACCGCAGCAGGTAGCGCATGTGTCGGTCTGTGTACTCCATCATCGGAGCGAGAGAGAACACCTGCGAACCAGCCAAGCGGGCAAGCCCAGTATCACCAGCAGACTCAACTTGTGGCCAAGGGTCCTTATATTGCGGAACGCAACTCGTCACAGGTGGCGTAAAAACCCGATTTAAGCACGGGCACTTAGGCAAACTCTCTTGCACGTTTTTTGTAATGGTGTGGAAACTTGGCCTCAGCTTTCCTCCTACAAGTCACTGGATTGTACAGGTATGGAAGTGTTACAACCATTGCTATGTTGCACATAGAAAAGTAGGACAGATGATCCAAGCGGAATATTTTGCCGATGTTTGAACAACAAGGAACCTGACCATGGACACGGGCCTTTCAGCGGTACCTGCGGAGATGGGGAATGTGGGACCTTCGGTCCTCGTTTCCCTCGCACCTACGGTGTCACGCTCTGTCTCGTTTCCTCTCGCTCTTTTCCGAGACCTCTCCTTGCCAAATCTCAACGAAAAAACTGCCAGCCCCTGGTAGTGGGTCAAGACTACCACGACATAGGTCTTCTTCCACCAGAGAAGCCTGTGTCCTTATTGCGCGGTATCTGAAGGCGGCATATCCGGTCACCAAGCTCGGAATGGTTGCCAGCTTTGACGGCCCTTACGCTCTTTCCCACGGACGGTACCGGCGTGGCCGGGCACAAGCCGGGCATCATGGGGGGCGTTGGTCAAAAACACCATGTAGCCGGGTGGTGCTCTGAGCACATCGATACACCTCTCGGAGGTGTACTCATGGACCCCCATGGCTCACCCGTTGCGATAACGAAGGACATATTGGTTGCGACTCGGCCTGCGGCAAGGTCCATTTCCAATCCCATGGTACGCCCTCATGCATACACGAGCAGGTGAGTCAGGCTCAACTCTCTCTACTGTAGCATGTATGGCAAACAAAAGGGGGGGCTATTAACTGGTTTCAAGAGGGACTCGCGCTGATTGCCAGGTTTACGAGAGTAAACGCCCGGAAAGAGGCAGCGCAACGGACGGACCTGGTCCTGCAACCAAACGCACTGTGTGAATCTTAGCCCGAGTTCGACACCTACAAGAACAGCGCCGCAGCGGATCTCCGGTGCCTAATTGACCATCGAGTTGGTAAGTCGGTAATGCCCTAACCCACTATTTCTCTCTGACGTACGGTTAAATCCTACCTCACGGCCCCGACCAAGCGCGGATGGAGGTGAATCAGGCGCCGCGCCCGCTTCCATCCGCGTACGCCTGCCATGCTTCGTGCCATCTTTCGCCCAGTGATCGACGGGCGGCGCTGCTGCTGTGTGTCTACATCGTCGTGCTCTCAATCCCTGATGCTGTGGTGATACTGCCAGCGGGAATGCCCTAGCAGAGTGAACTACCACCAAAGCTGAGAGGCTCATGCTCTTCAGCTTCATCATCGCACCAGCGGGCACACGAAGGGCGAGCGAGCGAGATGCTGCTGTATCAAGGTTACGAGCTGCCACAAAGTAGGGGACATTTGAGATCTACCCCCGGGGTTTCAAAGCTCGATTTTAGGTTTTTTACAGTCCCGCCGTCATGCCTGCCCGCTGCCCACCAGGACAACAAGCAACAAACAAGACAACGAGCGCGCGAAGACCAAACCTTGCCCAGGAAAGTTCGTTCATGGACCTTCGACAGGTATGTATGTCTGGTGCTCCTGTGTCTTCGACCGCCATATCGTCGGTGCAGGCACTCTTGTACGTACACGTGTGCGCGGAGGGTCTATGGAGCCAACTCGAACAAGCCGGCGAAAGTCCATGTTCATGTCACAGGCAACCACAAAGACCGCGTGGGTGGCCAAGTGCAGCATGACCGGTGGTGCCTGCATAATTTACCGATGATGGCAACATGTGGCAAACTGCAGGATGTTCGTGTTCCTCGAAAACAGCAGTTCTCATGTATTCACACCGCACTGTTTCTTGGCACACACGTCCTGCCTGCTGATGCCCGGTTGCCAACGGTGACCCAAGTGGTCGTACCGCGCACGCAAAGTACCACCTACTTTCCTCCCTTTTGTGGCGTTCTTACCACCGGCGTAGATGAACAGAGAACGATTCTTGCTGTTGGTCACCGGGGCATCTCGCGGCTTCGGGCGCTGCGTTGCGGAGGAATTCGTTCGCAAGGTTGCCCCTGCCAACCCGGTTGACCTCATCCTCGTCGCAAGGAGCGAAACTGGCCTGGAGAGTGCCACAGACTCTGTCAATGAGATCGCCGCGAGTATCAGCGCCCCCGGGGGTGTCGTCGTTCGGAAAGAACCCTTGGACTTGGGAGACCTGGATCACCTCGAGGCAAACCTGGAGGGTGTTTTCAGTCGGATAGGTAAGTCGTCGAGGGAACTGAGGACGAAAGCCCGATCGATCAAATTCAACTTGACCTCGTGAGGTGTACCACAGAGAGGAAAATTGATTACATTTTGTATGTACTACACGGACGAACATCTTCAAGTCGAGCCCTCGCCCCTAGTCATTGGTCCGTGCACACAGGGTTTCGCCCTGCTCAGCACAACCGCGAATAGTCCAGAAGCTTCTTGTCCGGTGTGCTGAGCCTACATGCGGCGTATCTTCATGTCGGTACATTTAGTGTGTTTGTTGAATGAACGAACACATCGTTCGTTCAGAGGGAAGTAGTTGTCAACCCCTCCATGCACAGGTTGTGTGAAACCGCTTTGCGCGTTCACCTCCGCTGCACACTGTACCCTTCACATCACTCCTCAGACCCAACCCGCTACTCACGAGCGGTGCTGGTCAACAACGCCGGCTCTCTTGGCCACATCGGCTTTGCGAGCGAGCTACCCTCGCTGGCCGCGTTTCGATCAGAGATGGACTTCAACATAACGTCGGCCCTTTGGCTATCGTCGCGCTTTGCCGCCGTCTTCGGCGCGAAAAGACCGAACCTAAGTTCCGGCAATTCTGTTGAAGGTACGTTGGGTGAAAGTGGGGCTGACGTCGACAAAAATGGGGCAACTTCTGCTGCTATCGCAAGTGCCGACACGGTGCACGACGTGTCGAACAACATCGTGGTGAACATCTCAAGCCTGGCCGCGTTGCAACCATTCGAGACCTGGGGAGGGTACAGCTCGGGAAAGGCTGCTCGAGACATGTTCCACAGGCGAGATACGTGCTTGCGTGTATACTGGTGCTTCAATGTTGTTGTTGTCAAACCTCATCGAGTTGATCTTGTTGCTTTAATCTCTCAACGATGGAATGCTCATGTTTGTTGAGGGTCGTTCTAGAACGTGCGGCATCATTTAGGGCAAGCATGCTGTACCTGTTTTGACCAACCGACAAGGTAGGCTGGATGGGCACTAACGGATTATTGACGGCAGCTCGTCTCGCACTGAACAGCAGTGCATTGAGGTCATCGAATTTCGCAACATAAGATAAATCCACGCCCCCAAAGCCCTGTGCTCTACGGAATCATTTTTAGCTGCTGCCCTCCGATTGTGGTACTGTAGTGCAGTTTCGACTTGCCGACAATACGCGAATGCATGGATGACACGGTATTGCCGGCCTTTGCTATCGCACTTTACTAAATCCTCACTGTAGTAGTCAGTTTCGAAACGAAATGTTTCTCGTAATGCTCTGGTCATCCCCAAAAGGATTGTTGTGTTGCCCGAGCAGGGTGCTGGCGACGGAACAAGCGTCTACCGGGGGCCTCAAGGTGCTCAACTATGCTCCAGGGCCTATGAACACGGACATGTCGAGAGAGATCCGATCGGCGGAGCAGTTCGAGGAGGACTTGCAAAGCGGGAAGCTCATAAATGCCAGGGTTTCGGCAGAAAAGTGCGTAAGGCTTGCGCTGCATGGGACGTTCGCCAGTGGGTCGCACGTGGACTTTTTTGACGAGGACTGATGACGTGTTGGGTCGAGCCACCTGTCGTCAGGAACAGTTTGCGCCCTTTATTTGTCACGGCATGGATGCATGTGCTTCGCGTGTTTCAGGGGCTGGTCAACAGGCCTCTATCAGGAGGTTGGGAGAAGAAGTACAAGTCGCCATTGGGTACTGGCCGGCGCGGGTACTGTGTTGGATAGGGCTAGAGTGCTGAAGAAGTGCTTCGCCAAACACTTGTTCTCGGGGGCTGACAATGGAGGGGGTCAATGTGCCGTTGTGTTATGCGACACACATGTGTTCTTTCTTTTTATTTCCGAAAGTATTTGACTTCCGTCACCCGTACCCTCACTCAGCGAGCCGCATGTAAAACACTACAGTCTGCAACAGACCCACCCAATGATTTGTGCATGTAATTTTCGTCTACAGTATCGGTCTTGTTGCTTTTCCCTGGGCGATGTCATGTCTGCGACATATTTCTTCCACCCTGCCTACTCGTGGGGGTGAAGCTATGAAGAGGATAGCGTGCGGCCTCTCGGGACGGGTTTCGATGTAGCAGAGACCCACCGGTTACTGATGATAGGACAATAACACGACCAACTACAACGAACGCCCGCCTTTATGCATCCACCCATCGGTGACGTCGTCGTTTCGTCACACCGTCACACACCAAATTCCAATCCGTCCAAAGGATCAAAGGAAGGCAGTCCTCGGATTGGAGGCAGCCCCGCAGAGGCAGTTTTGAAGAGAACGGGATACGGTCTCCGGCCCGCATTTTCCCGAAGATTTGGATGGTTTTGTACTGATATAAAACAACGAGGTGTGAACACATGGCAATTCGTAGCCGCCTCCCACGAAGCTCCTCAATCTTCAAAATAATGCAACAAGAACTTCCACACGAACCTACAACCTGAACCTTTGAACTTACTCCTCATGAGAGATGGCAAGCGTTGCCCGACCTACACGTTAAGCGAGATCATATTCTGCAAATAAAATTGATCACCAAAACAAGAACAACTGACATGTCCATAGTTGTGCTTGAAGGCGACAATATCGTCAAGCCCGACGGCTCAGCGTCGGGTTTCCAAGGGCCGACACTGGATGTTCGTCCTCAATACGCCCCTCTGCGCAACGCCCAGGCCCCATCTTCCAAACCCGTAAAACCGGAGTCCGTTGGGTGTGCCGCTAAAAACGTGCTCTCCCCGCCCAGTTCGCCACCACCAGTGCGGCCCCTGCTGTCGGCGCCGAATCTTTGCGTAGACTCATCCTCTTCACGTCCAAAACCTTCCCGACCGAGGCTTTTTCCACTGCTGAGCAGGCCATAAACGGTACTACTTGCACCGCCTCCAGCCTCCGACGCACGCGCTCCGCGGGCGTCCCCACCGCTCTCTTTCGGGGGCACCCAGTCGCTGCCCGGTGCGGCGCGATCTGGCTCTGCAAAGCGCTCACTGCCGGTATCTCTGGTGTCCTTGGAGGCGATGCTAGGCCGCCCAAAATCTGAAGGCTCGCGGTTAACGAACAGCTTTCCGCTACTGCCGTCAGCGTCATTGTTGGCAGAAAGCACATTCCTGGTTGGTCGGAGGTCTGAGAGGTGAGCCGTGCTTGGGATCGGCTCGCTCTTGGTAACTCGAGAGTCGCGATTGCCCCGGGTTCCTCGCTTGGTGTGAGTGAGCATTTCGAGGGGGCACGCGCAAAAATGGTGCAGGTGGTCTCGAGTTGGATTCGACGACGGCCAACTGGCTCTGGTTTAAGAACAGTTCAGAACACGCATCCAAGCCGTGGCAACGTCTACCTGGCATGATGCTATGGCATACACTCGGAGGTGTATGCACGAACCGAAAGGGAAACTCTTCAGAGGCTAAACACCTATTCTCTCGTCTGAAATGCGTTTGGTTTTGGGTGCCGAACAGCCCCTCGTGAAGTCGTATATCATACAAGGTCCCGTTGCGGGAGTTAGGTGATGTGCCTCCCGGGGGCGACGCAAGAGGATATGGTCAATCAATGTCATCACGGCCGCATGAGTGGTCGTCATGACGTTCGGTAGTGCCGATTTGCGTGCATCCTGCATACATCCAAATTTGCCTCGATATTGCATCATGTGCGGGGTAATCTGTTTTCTCCCGCCGTGACTGTTCGCTTGTGCGCGAGTGTGTGCTTTTAGGCTAGCGGCGTCTTTGCTGCAGGTCCTACTGCTGTAATCCGCTGCGTTCAATCACTTGCTCCTTCTCTGGTCGTGTTTCCCATGGTCTGTGGGACTTTATCACGCAAACAACAACAACGGACCAAAGAGACGCTCAACGGCCCAGGAACAATCACAGACGTAAACCGCTCCCTTATCGCAACTTCTCTATTTGAATTTTCGATTTTTCGGAATTGAAATTTAGATGACCGCTGCCAGAGTTGTGCGAGAGGACTTCGGTGTCGCGTGGGGTGTTCCCATGAGCAACATTAGAATGTACCAACGGGTCCTCTGCGTGACATGCAGAAGAACGTGCGAGAAAAAACGCTGCCTCAGCAGAGAAAAACGATTTCCAACACTAAAAAAGTTGAAATGTTACATATCCATATGCGTATCCCCAAGAAAAAGGGTAAAATCACGGGAAATGGGAGAATTGTGGTGTACCAGTGTAGGTGAGATCCTTGGAGTTGCAGCTTACAAACCACATGCCTTGTTTTTTTCTATGCTCAAAGTACTGCATAGCTCGATCCGATCCAGTGTTGGCGTGTACGTGCATGTTTTTCATTCTACATACATACCGTAGGCGCTAAAATCTGCCATGGGTGATACGTACAGCAAACTCGCCGAACGACATACATTTTGGTCCCTTTTCGAGGGAGAATCGATCTTCCGAGGGCAAGATGTACTGAGTTTAGCACTGCGTGCAATACAAAGAACATCACTGCGACCAAAACCTTCAAGAGCCCCCCCCGGATGCCAAATCAACGCATGACATACTGTTTGGTTTGGTCCAGCAAACACATGGAAGACGATCAGCTTCTGGTTCATCCATGTGAAACGTAGCCTGGGTCGGCCAGAACCAGGCATATCGCTCCATCCCGGCATTGTAGGATGCGAGGTCAGTGGTCTAACGACTACGGCATGTGTTTACAAGAGTGTACCCTCCCCTCCACGACAAAATCTAACTCACCGGCGGGACTCGCGGCTTTTCCACCGTGGGGCTTGGCATGCGCGACCTCGTGCTCCCAAACGCTACGCCAGACTTGGGTACCGGCTTGCGCTCGCGGCTAAGGGTACTCGGGTTGCTGCCGCCCTGCATCCGTGATGCCCCTGAGCCCGACAGAGTTTGGGTCCGCCGTATTCTGTCGCCACGTCGACTGGTTGTCCCTCCGCTAGGCTGCCGCCCCGCCCCCCCGCTGCGTGCAACACCGCGCTGGTGCTGGTGTTCTCTGTCTTGGTGCTTCTTGGGGCGTCGAGTCATTTCCTCTCGTGGTCTTTCGGCGGCAAGGCGGTCCCGCTCTTCGCGGTCTTCCAACTTTCGCCTCAATTCCTTCTGTTCCAGCAAGAGGTCTCGGCAGAGGTTGCTGAGCTCGTCGAAGTCCGCACGAGGGACACTATCACAGCTTTGTGCTGCCGAGCTTCCCCCCTCCTCTTCGAAAGCTAGTTTCCCGGTCGCGCTCTCAGCGCCTCGGGCTTGTCCCGTCGTGTCAAACTGTCCCTGCGCCCTTCCTGCGTCACCGAATCCCTGACGATACTCGTCAAAACGCCGCGATGATGTCTGGGTTCGGGCCTGCACGTCCGACGCCAAGTCTTGGCGGCCGCCTGGATCATGATCACCAGCACATACAGCAGTGTCTGTCTGCTGTGGGTGCGCGTATGGCCTCCGGTAGTCTAGGCTAACCTGATCCCGCCTGTATGCTGGCGCACCAGGGTGCCTCTGCCCCCCCCCCTCGTACCCGCGATCATTGATTCCATGCGGGTTCATCGATGCATATCCCCCATACATAGCGCTACCGTTTACCGGGGCTATCGCTCCTGCCCGATCAGAGACGTTGCCGCCGCGGTGCTGGTGCTGGTGCCGGTCAACTGTAGCATGGGTAGGTCTGGCGGGAGGGAGCCTGCCCGGAGACGGAAGGGGGTGATCAGGCGACTCTTGAAACTGTGCGTGCTGCTGTCTACGCGGTCCCAACATTCCCTGCAAGCGTCGCACTTCCTCTAACTCCAGTCGCTTTTCCTCGTCCAGCTTGGCTTTCTCAGCTTCCTGTGGCGTTGGTTGGTGGGGGGCCGCGCGCAGGCTGGTTGTTACGCTTGATGCTTGCGTTGTATCGGGAGTTGTTTTTGCAACGCGATTCACAAAGCAGTTGCTTGCACAGCAAGTGGTACTTATGTAGCACCATCGTAGAAGCAGCAGCGAGGGTTACAGCAAGGGTTACAGCAACCGGTGGCATTCATCTTTTCTTCCTCCCCAACATGGCAACGGCGGCACCAAGTCCCCGACAGCAGAATGACCATAGAATGCCATCACGCGAGAGCGATGCATCTGTTTCCGGTACTTTCTGCACTTGAACGCACTGAGAACGCCGTCAACTACGGAACTTGAACTTCATCCTTCCCACAGGCAAGAGGAAGTACGTGGGAAATCACAGTGATTGAATTCCTGTATGACAAAACACCAGCGGCATAGGTTTTGCGCTGGCATTACCTTCCTCTTCTTATTCTCCTCGATCTGGTCCTTTAGCATGTTTCTGTACTGGCTCTCTTTCTGGAACTGCTGCTGCCGGACGTGGAGCGGCCTCCCGTTCATTTCAGACAGCTAACGATCGCGGAGCAAGTTGGGGGCCAGCACAGAGAACACTTAGCGATATAAGACACACCACTGCAGCATGTATGTTGGCCAATAGCATCGAATTTACTATGTGAGCGATGATGATCTACCATGTGGACGACCTCCGTCGGTCCTTCCGACTGCCCGCGCGATCGGAGTGTCTCGTGGAATAGCGATACGGTTGAAATCGAAACCGTGCGTGTATTGGGCGGACACTCGAGCAGGTTTGGAACACTCTCGTAGAGCGAAGCACGAAAGCTCATCGTAGAATGTGAAAGGTTGTCGTGCAGCCGCCCTCCCGTTCCCGCCTCTAACTAGTGGCGGAAGCGATAGCATCTTGCTGCTGCAGACATGTTAGGGTGTGAAACATCGGTTGAAACAGAACGTTCACGATAAGCGGGGATCTAGACTACGTTGTACATACCTCCATGTACCACGTACCATTGCGCTGTTGACCTCGTCCCTCAGGACAAGGCTATTTTTATTGTCTGAACAGCACATGCACTTACCGCCGACATGTACGGTTGTTTGTCTTGCTGAGGAGAAGGGGACCCCTCGAACCGGGGTGCGTATCCAGGACGCTGATTTAGCCCGGGTACAACCTGATTCAGTCCCGGGATGCTGAGGTCGTCTGGTGGCACCGAAGACGAAGCAAGACCCGGAACGTGATTTCCTGTGTTGGAAGGCAGGTTATTATCTTGCTGATGGGAGGTTTCTTGCTTCAAGCGCCGCTGATCGTCAAGAGATTTCTTGAACATCTCTTGCTTCTCCCGCTTGGAGAGTGTGTCTTGCGAGAAATGTAGCGACATCGCCTGTCTCTGCTGGGTAGGTGCCACCCGCGTTGACTCCGTCCTGAGGGTGCAACCTGCGTGCAGTGCTGAGAGATGAGGGCATGGGAAGGGCGGGGTGGTAACACTTTCAAGGTTAGATGGAATACAGTGAATCATCTCTAGCGTGGCAAAGCGGACAGCCTGTAAGATGCTGGTGTGCTGCCGCTGCTGCTGCTTGCTGTTTACTGCTGCGATCAAGTCAGGATTTTGAGGCGTTGGACGTTGGATCAGGATTTAAAATAGAGAATCGTTGGCAAGGTAACTTACAGTCCCGTGATCAGCAGCGGCGCGCATCGTGCGCGAAACACAGCGACGATCACATGAACCACTCACCACGAGCCCCACACAGATTTGCTATCGCTCTCTCTTTCCCTATCTTGCTCGCTTTATCACGGAGCTTGGTCTGTCTGTGTTGGTTGCTCCCACGGAACGGGCGCTGGTGCAGCGGCGACGCGGTCTCGTGCGCCCCCACAGCAGGTACATGCCCCTGGAGTACATGGGATTTCCATGGGCTTTCGAAACCGTTTTTCTTCATCTCTCTCCATCAGTCCATCAGTCCACGCTAGGTGTCTCGCCGCCTCCCAGCGTGCCCATGGGCAGATGGGCAGTCAACGCTGCTCTAAGAATTGTCAGCGTCGATGCACTGCTTCCTGCCGCTTGCAGAGTAGGATCAATACCAAATCGCCATGCAGGTGCTTGTGCGGGATGATCTTGCTGATGCTCTGATCGAGACGGCTTCGTCGACCCTTCGGAATGCCGCCACCTCCAACGCAAACCAAGACGCATCTTCCAACGGTGTAGCCCCTATGACTACCTGTGGCACTAGCGCGACCAAGAGCTCCTTTCCATCAACCTGGTCACCCGGCAGCAGTATTCAGCTCATGCCGCCGAAACTGAGTGATACGACCGACAGAAGCTTGTTCCGAAGGGCACGACTAGCAGTGTTCGACCCGCATGGGTATCGACATCGGAGAGGACTCCGACGGCCGCTTTTCTACAAGAGCGGGTACCTCAGCTGCACGAAGTGCAACGGCATGACCTTTATCGATGCCTCGGCCCTGCGAACCATCCTCGAGCTTAAGAGTTTGGTGGATTTCGGGAAGGTCCGGCCCGAGAATCTGCCTCCGTGCGTTGGGTGTGGCGAGACGGCCGGCTTGAGGGTCGGGGCACATGACTTCTTGAGTCTCATCGAAGGTGAGAGGTATGTACAGCAATACGGCAACAACAGGAAGCGTTCACTCCAATTCAAGGTTTCAAAATCACAACTGTGTTGATGCTTGTCTGCTAAAAGTACAATACGTGTTAGGGCCCACATATTTGCGGGTTTGTGGTGTCAACACCTCACCCCAAGAGGCAACACAGGCATGCTGATGTACCTTTCGGTGATGATGTCATGAAGGCACGGCTACGCAAGTCATTCGACGCAAACAAATATAGATACGCTGGAAATATACATCCGTAGTGTGTTGAAGATACACGCGGGTGATTTACCCAGGTTTACGCGTTTTTTCACCAACGGGTTGCGTTCTTTGTCTGCCAGGAGGGAACGAGGCGCTAGCACGTCGACGGCGGTTGGAGCGAATCGCCGCAACAATGCTTCAGCGTGCTTTCCGACGACACCTACACATTCAGTGGAGAAAAGCCGAAATCGTGCGGCAGCGCACCATACAGCTGCTGCGGTATCGCTCGGCGCAGGTCATCCAAGCTATGTTGCGGGGGCGTTTGGGCCGTCGCGTGTTCGAAACGGAGAAGTGGCTCAGGGTAGTGAAGAATGCCCACCGGTTGCTCATCAAGCACGCGTTGGACCACTACCCACAACGAAAAAGGGTGTTTTGGTACAAGAACGAGTCGGAAGAGCGACAGCTGTACACTGACTACCGAATGCTGGTGCTGAGGACAGGTTTTCGACCGCCACGCATTGTAGTAGAACAAAACATCCGCGAGATTGGTGAGACCAAACTCCGCTCAGATTGGTGAGATCAAGTCCGTGCTGTGCCGTTGTGCTGGCTCCTCTTGTGGAATGGCTGCCCTCCCCTTTCAACCGCAGCAAAATATGACCCTATTATATGTACAGCTTTCAATTCTAGATACTTGATCCCTTCGGCGTAAAACGAGGCACATCTTCACGGATGCGTTTTTATCGAAGACATTGATGATGACACCTACGTGGCTCCATCTTCCAACATCATAGCTCTACTTTCTGTCCAACATCGAAACTTAAACTCGCCGGGACATGTCGTTCGCAGCAACGAGAGTGCTAGAGAGAGAAGCCGAGCTGGTGGGGCGCGTCCAGGCGCGGTGGAGGGGACTCAGCGTTCGGCGCTACTTGATCGTGTTCCGTAGGGAGCTAAGGAGACATCGGGAGGTGCGCGCGAGCATGGTCTTCCGTCTTCAGCGCACCGTGAGAGGTTGGTCTCACCGCAAGCGCTGTTCCAAGTTCAAGTCCCAAAAAGCAGAGCAGAACATACTGGCGGACTATCTGGCCACGAGAGCAACCAAGAACAACGAGGACGCGTGCACGGAGGGCATGTCAAGGCTTCGCAGAGCTTACGTTACGGAAAGGTATGTCAAGGCCTCGCCGCCGTTCGATTGACGTCGGGTACGGATTGCTTGTTGCTCTGAGAGGCCACATACAGAATCTCCAGGCGACCTCGGTGTCTTTTTCGACGACAAGGCTCTGCCGATGATTCCCAAAACGTTCTGGAATGCCGCCGTACGCCGGCAGCTATAAAAATCGATGAGTTCCCCCTCAAGATAAGCTCTGACTGTTCGCGTGAATGCTTGGGCGAAATGCAGACAGGAAGAGCTGACGGCACGTTTGATGGGGCACTCCAACCCGAAGCTAGCAGGTGGCTTGAAGATGAAGGCGTTCTTCGAAAGTCCTTACGGAGACGACGTGGCGTCGGGGCTGATGAACCATCGGGTACATGGAAAGCGTTGTACAATAAAATAGTGGCGTTCATTAAGTGCACGCCAAGAACCCTCTGAAGAGAATAGTGAAGTGTTGTCAGGCGCTTTCTATGACCAAATAGTAGTAGAGTACAATTGTATTTGGCGATGAACGGTAGAAAATAGACATCTAGGAGCCCCGTTCACGCCGGTGATGCCAGCACCGAGAGTACAAAGTTACCAGCAAATCGACATCGACTTGACGGTGGCGGATTGAGCGCTCGACCTTTGTCTAAGACATGTGTGTTAGCTCCCTCGCTCGATGCGGCCAGCGGGCTTGGTCTCGTATCTGATTCTAGATTGGTTTATTACCCACGGCAGGTCTGGCGAGCATGGCAACAGAAGCGAGATCTCGAGCAAAAGGATCTTGAACGACAAAAGAGGGCCGAGTGGGTGCGCCTCAAACAACTCGAAGACCCGCAACTGGCCATGTGAGAGTGTAGTGTGGCTTGTGTTGTCAGTTCCTCGGCACTAGTACTGCTGTTACTTAGCGTGATGAGAAATACTCTGCCTACGACGCATCGGTGTGCATCTTTGTTACTTCGACGTCCGTCGTGTAGGACTTCCATGTGCATGCATACTGTTCAGAACAACGAGGTTGATGAATCGCGGTGACGGTTGAAACGTCATCCAAATAGCAACGATTTCCTACTCCGCAAGGCAACGACGAAGCTAAACATCTGCCAGTACGTTTCGGAGGAGCGCATTGCCACCACCCACGAATTGCCTGTTTCTCGTCTTCCTGTCAGGTATTTCAAAGAAGAGATGACAGCGAGGAATTTGTACGTGATCAACAAGCTGCGTTGGGACCGGCGTGCTCTCAATAATGTCGCGTCCGCTTTGAAAGACTACAACCGAACCGGGGGGCGAAAGTACGACTTCCCAGAAACCGTGAGTGTCAGCCACGCTGTTGGCGATCGAACACCCGTCGATAGTAATATATCGTCGTCGTTTCATTCACTATCCGTGACTCTCGTCCAGTATCTGTACATGCTCTATGGTCTTTCCTCTTAATGGTTTTAGAGTTTCGACCCGGATTGCACCGGTGACCTCTTCTATAGACGGGTTCCGCGAGAACAAGCGCTTTTAACACTGTTGTTCACCCTTCGGTCGAGCTGGGATTCGAAACATAGCTGCCACAATGTTTTCAAGTTTACAAAGGAACTGCTTTCAACGGTAGACGGGGCGACATGGAGGCACCACGAAATCATATCAGTGAACGAGTAGTGAGAGTTGAAGAGGGACCGAAGAAGTGTGGAAGAACAAGACACCCTGGAAAAAGAGGACTTGCTTCACTTACACCACACGCAAAGCGTGTCGGTTATTTCTTCGGGTAAGCCAGTCGATCCCTCCTGCGTGTCATTGTTGGCAAGCAGGTTGGCCAAGATCCGAAAGTAATACTTGCAGCCTAGCCTTACGTTTGTACCGTTGTACCTGCTTGTTGTCGCCGGGCAGGTCAACCAAGACCCGATGGCCATCTTGTTTGAGAGGCACTCCACGGACGGTCAGGCCCTTCTCAGGCGATGTTCCAAGGACAATGTTTAGCTTGACTTTGAGGAGCCGAGTTGTTGTAATCTCCACACAATATATCGTACTGGCCTCAATTCAGAACCTTCTCTACTACATCTCAAAGGGACAGAAAATCAGGCAGTTACGTTCCGAGCCCTAATTGAAGTGCCACCCCTCAACTCGACCTTCTACAAAAAAACAGGAATGCACGAGAGCACTTCAGAAATGCTTGTGATTACGTGTGTATATCAGTACTACATGAGTTTCCCATGCCACCAGCCAGGCCTTATGGCCCCTCCCCAATAAAATTTCAAAGCAGAAGGCGGGTGCTGGCAAACATTACTTATTTACTATACTTTCTCGATGACACTCTGCGGAGGCCCCTCTCGGCGGCTCCTCCGACCGACGCGTATGTGGAAATATACTCCGTCCCTAGGGAACCCGTCGCGCGTAGCCCTTCAAACCCTGGTCTAGCTCGGTAAGTATGGCGACCATTCAAGAAGCAGAAGCACTCTTGCACCCATCAAGGCATGAACGAGGCTTGTGTGAAACGGGTGCTTTGCAGTGCTTCCACCCTATCCCTGCTCTTGATCCCTCATTCCCTACTGAGGCATGTCTTTTCAATGCAGGACAGTCCAGGCAACATTTTCGCTCTTTCGGGTTGAGAGTCACAAGATCAACGGCAGAAAGGGCACCACAGGACACACTTGAACCACACACGCGGCACACCATTGCACACGTTAGGCACCACCTACCCTACCAGCCACTACGAGACATACACCCGCAGTGGGCCCGCTGCACACAGTCGAGCTCGTTCACCAGTGTACCCATACTCTCCAAACCAGACTTCCCTATCGCGCACATGACCTTCTTCACCGACCACTATTGTTTACTACTTCGGAGTACCAGGTAGTGCTGAGGCACCAAGACTGCACAAGCACAAAACGGACGACGACTGCTGGCTAGACTAAATCAACCAAGACCTGAAAACTGTCTCTCGACTTGTTGACGGATAAAAAAAACTGGAAAGCTTCAGACAGGCAACGCCACGATACTCGTCGAGTTGTCATCACAATCAATCCCTCTACACGCGAAGACCGTCCTTGCACACACAACTGTTCTTGTGGTGGTGATCACGCCAGGGATGGGCAGGGTTGGGTTTGGGTTCATGAGGCGGCTCGAGGTGCGGACCCGTGGGGGTCAGGGGTTCCCCACGAAAACTCAAATTAGCACCCTCAGAACGAAACCAGAAGTCGAACCAACACCACCAACGCTATCCCATCCCATTCATCACTGTTCCAGAGTACGCTTCTCTCCCAAAGAAGGCTGCGAGACCATCAAGCCCAGACAATTTCGACAAGAACAAAAATGAGGTATCCAAACGACAGTTTGAACTACAGCTACAAAAATCGAAAAACTAACAACTCGAACAGCCTTTCTGAAGAACGTTGCCATTCGCTGACCCCCCCCTAGATACCACCCTAACGACGTGACAGAAAACTTCAATTTCCGAGCGT
Organism: Ectocarpus sp. CCAP 1310/34; assembly: GCA_902602495.3. Taxonomy (NCBI): domain Eukaryota; class Phaeophyceae; order Ectocarpales; family Ectocarpaceae; genus Ectocarpus; species Ectocarpus sp. CCAP 1310/34. The sequence continues at coordinate 161,412 of CACKRE030001291.1, read as the reverse complement.
TCCAAGAATCACACAAGATGAGGTCTACGATTCGCAATGAACTTCGCCAGTAGAATCCTACGTGGAAACCAACCCCGCACAGCACTATAAACCCAACAAAATTTCACCCAATGTATGCACATGCGTATCAACCTGAAACAGGTTCGTGTAATGTCGAACAACGGCAACAGGAACAGCACAGTCTTACGTTCAACAACTCATGGACCATTTCACAAGCCGCACGTACACATGAAGCCCTCCAGCACCCCACATAGCGACTCCTGGGTCGCCGCTACAACACCAAACAAGAGAAAAAGAAAAAATGGAAACACCCAGTTACAAAAATTTGTCGTATCTACAGCGAGGGAAAACACCGACCTAGAAAGCATGCCGTACCTTTTACCCTGTGGCACGTGCTCTCAGGCGGCAGGGTAGAATTGCATGATTACCCATTAGCGACGCTGTACGTAACGTATGCAACCTCCACGGATCAATGTGCGGCAAATCGGAAAGAACTCGACTATTGTCCGTTCTTCAGAATATAACTGTTGTGACGGGATGTTCCACAGGGCTATTGCGACACTCGAGGTGCTGACTCCTCGGGACAAAACACTCTGGAAAAAAGGAACAACGAGCTTTAAGGGTGAAAAGCTGAGCCTGCCTAACCCGAAGTAAAGGGGCAGTTGTCCACAAAGTAAAGGGGCAAAGGTTAATTGTCCACAAACCTTGGTTGCCTTCCTTCGATGACGTCATCGATGACGTCATCGTCGCCTGACCGGGGCTTCTGGTCAACCTTCGCCTCAAGGCTGGAGGTTCATCTCTTGCAGCACGCTCTCCTGATCGAGGGGCGTCACCGCCACGCGAACCCATGTCCGCTTCGTGACACACCTCGCGCCCGTAGTGAGGTTGCTCAGATGCAACTCCTGGTTTGGCAACACACAAATCAAGAACGACCAAATGGGGTGGTTGTGGAATACAAAAGGGGGTTGTGGGGTATGCGTAGGGCCGACAAGGTCCAGCAAGGGCCGTAGCAGGTAAGAGAAAACAAGATTTTTTTATCTCTTGTGCCAGAGTCGAGGTTTGGCCTTCTGGGGACAGGAAAAATATGAGATTCGCACGTTTGGCGAAGGATCCTTCCATGACCGGACGGGACGGGTTTGCGTCATCTTCGTCCCCAAGACTTGCTCCTACACGGCTTTCTGAGCGACCCGGGAGCCACAAGTCTCTCGAACCCGCCCACAACCACTGAAGCCTCGACTCTGGCAGATCACAATAGGTGGGCGGTCTGCAGGCTACTACTTGCTTTTCGGAATCCTAGCAAAGCGGTTCGAAGAATTTCACGAGGCGGCCTGAAAGCAAAAGCTAGAAAAAACAGTCGGTTTCAATCCACATACTGAAAAGACTGAACACATCCCTTTCGGCTGAGGTAATATCCCGAACGGGTAGTCTTTCTGTGAGGGAATGTTTACTTTCTAAAAAATGCTAGAAGAAGGTCAGGTTTCCGACAGGAGGCAAAACTTTCGCGACAAGCAGCTATGGGGTAAGACGCAAGCAATCCATTGCGAACACCTTTAAGTTCGCAGAATGGCGACGCCACCAAGTCAAGATCGCACCCCTCCCCGCCCTTCGTACCTGAGCATGTACGTGCCCCTTGTCCAGAAGTTGGCGGGTCTCGACGAGATGCATTTGGCCTTGTGCGGTGGGCATGGAGGTGGTGAGCACGAGACCGTCCAGGCAGCCCGGGTTCCGAAGCGACACCATGCAGTGCTTGGGGCCGCTCCTGCCGTCCGTGATCTTCTCCTTGTCGAGCTCATATCT
>CACKRE030001291.1:74095-126511 GCA_902602495.3 Ectocarpus sp. CCAP 1310/34 | reverse complement strand
GTGGATTTCGGGTAGATACCGGGTAGATCGGCCCGTACAGCAGTGGGTACTGCCCGTACTGGGTAGTACTGGATATTCCAGTATCGAAAGCTGTACTAGAGCGTGCAGTACAGTACAGTACCGAGCGCCGTACTGCCAGTACAGTATATTCCAGTACCGAGAGCTGTACTAAAGCGTGCAGTATTTTTTTTCCAGTATTGAAAGCTGTACTAAAGCGTGCAGTATTTTTTTTCCAGTATTGAAAGCTGTACTAAAGCGTGCAGTACAGTACAGTACCGAGCGCCGTCCTGCCAGTACAGTATATTCCAGTATCGAAAGCTGTACTAAAGCGTGCAGTATTTTTATTCCAGTATCGAGAGCTGTACTAAAACGCGCAGTATAGTATATTATGGCCAAAGGTACTTCAATACTGAAAATACTGGCAGTATCGTACTGTGCTAAACACGCCCTTGCATTGTTGCATTTGGTACGTGTTGAACTCTTGTGAATGAATGTGGTGCTAGAAGACCTAGAGCAACGTGCTTGCACCACAAAGTACGGAAAGTCAGGGATTGCACTGGGGGTCGCGCAGGTTAGAACGGGTTCACTTTCATCACGAGGGCAACGGCAACCACCGCTAACCAAGTGCTATCTGGTCGAACATCGGTACATACGTGATGAGCATCTATTTGTCACTGGTCATGTATCGGCACGCTTGGCTGTGCATAACAGACCGTAGTTTGAGCTGAGGGACTGAGACGATGCACACCTCCCATCAGAGAATAGTGCTCGGATGCGGGTGTACTCTTTGTAGGCTTGTTGAAGAAAATGCACGGGTGCCTTGTTTGCCCATTTGGCTCTTCCGTCGATGTCGACGCCCTCCTTTTGGCGCTTCGTGTGAGCAACTGCAATGGACTGTTCGCGTTTCATCGCCTCCGCCCGATTTTACTGCGGTGCATCACTTGTCTCTGTTACGCCCAACTCTGCAGCTGTACGTTCACGGAGAGTTGGTGGGAGGCCTGGATATCTTGAAGGAGATGAAGCTCGAAGGGCCCCTCGCTCCGCAGCTTGGCGTGACACCCAAGGTATTTACATCTCGGTTGTCTCTGTAAAAGTGGCTGGCAACAGTGCTTCGCTTCTTCAGATGCGAAGTTGTACTGCGCTAAGCTGAAGATACTCGGTGCCGTGCGTTGCGATAGGCGCGGGTAGTTCGTACTAGAGGTTGAAGGTTCGCACGAGGTTATCGGAAGGGTTGGAGTTGTCACCACCGTCGGTGTTTAGCAGGCGATATCCATTAGTGCTATGCCTAGTAGACACTGGGTATGATACTTGCGTCCTATGCCAGTATCATCCCCACCTCACCGCATGTTACATCATCCGATTAGGAACCGCTTTCCTTTCGGCCCCGTGAATCTCAAGGTTTACCTCTCGCCTCAAATAGTCTTGTCCTACGCCCTATCTGCTTCGTACGACTCGGTATCCTAATCGGTACTTCTGACCCTGTCGCAGGAGAACCTGGAGTCGCGGCTGAAGCGCCTGATGACCTCTAGCCCGATCATGCTCTTCATGAAAGGCAACCCCGATAGCCCACAGTGCGGATTCAGCAGGACGGCGGTGGGGCTCCTGAGAGAGGAAGGGGTGGAGTTCGGCACCTTCGACATCCTGGCGGACGACGAGGTGCGGCAGGGGCTCAAGAAGCTGTCGGAGTGGCCGACATATCCCCAGGTGAGAGAGAGAGAGAGTTGTGCTCGCTTGACATGGCACACGGCAAGTCGCTTCAGGGAGAGTTTGTTGTCCCGGACAAGTTCCACCGCAGCAGGAGGTGTAGAACTTGAGGGCTGTTTCGTGTTGACGGAATCTGCGTCCCGTTTTCGGACAGTGCCGAGGTACGCAAGGGGTGCAAAGAACGGTTCTGAGTGGCCGACATTTTCTGTGAGCTTCACGAGAAAATCTTTTCCGCCGACGCAATGGCTGCTGCGTGATGCTGCGGTACGAGAGGCACGGTCGACGAGCGGAGCTGAGACTGCAGACGGATGATTGGCGCCGGCAGCTGCGCTTGTCTAGCGCCACTCGACGGCCGTGGTTCAATGTCTATACTAGACCATGATCGCAAGTGTACGTCATTGTCTTTGGATTCAGCCCCGATTTAAGCTGCCGCTGATGCTACTGTGACCCAGAGGTTGCTGCTGTTGTTGACTCTCTCGTCAATTGTGTGGTGTTGTTGGCTGGAATCCTGTCCAGCTGTACTGCGGCGGCGAGCTCGTGGGGGGATTGGACATCATGAAGGAGATGAAGCAGGCAGGCGAGCTTAAGGCAGCGCTTCGGCCGCAGGGCTAACCCGTCGCCAAGCCATTGGCGGCGTGAGTCCACACTTTGGCAGTTTCGACTTACACATACGGGGAACCGAGCATTTCTGCGTCTGGCACAGCAGCCCGTCGAGATGGCTGCGTGAAGGAGCATCGTGCAGCGACAGCGAACGGGGCGTTTCCGAGTTTCCTCGGTGTAACATGTAATTTATTGTGAACGCTTGTTGGTTGGTGAACAATGCTTCGACCATGGTGGCGTTGGTAGAGATCGGCGTGCGGCATGTTTCAGTTGATGGAGTGCACCGCTAGTTCCTAGCAAAGTACGGCACACGACACACGGAAGTGGTGGCCAAAAGTACGTGGCAGAACGCTTGGTACATGCGTATTGCCATTGTGCTCTCGCCGTTTCCCTCCTACTGTATAGCAGTATCGTTAATTGTCTGTGGGAAGGGCTCTCGCTGCGTACATATGCATGCGTGGTCGTGTGGTTGCTATCTCTGTATGTCATCGACTAGACTGGTGCAGCAGTAGCAGCTGCAGCTGCAGCAGCACTTGTTGCCGATGTGACCTCACGTCCTATGTATCGATCTATGCAAGGGATGATGTCGGGAGGAAGAAGTGTGTGGTGCGATCGATCCCCGCTCGGTTTCCGTTAGTGCTGCGATGCCCAGAGACACATTTTTGCACGTTTACTTGTCACGGTTGTAAAAACGCAGGCAGCGGATGGATGAAAGTATGGCAGCTTGCCTCGTTGACTTGGGGGAAGGGAATTGTCGACAGCGTTAGAAGCGTGTGATTAACGTGTTCTCCGAAAAAAACGCCGTTTTCTGCACCTCGGGTGATCTTGCGTCTTTTGGTTGAACTAGAGCTCGAAGCATCCAAACTTTACCGCTTGCTGCCATGGGTCATTAATTGGCGCGCTGCCGTTAGTGCATTGCATGGTGTTACTAATTTGGCACCCACACAAGAGTGGGAAGTACCGACACTCGTTGGGCCGTAGATATCAGCATGATCGTTGCCCTTAAGGCTAAGTAGTGCAGCAGCAGAGCATTTCTTTCGTTGCCGAAAGGCTTCTTAAAACGAAGAAGCATCATAGTAGCTAAGTTCTTCCCAGGCCCAATTGGCCGCTCCCCCCCCAGCCGACCCTGCTCCTCCTGTCGCAACGGCGTCCGCGCTACCACCACCATTCAACATTGCCTCCAACGTGCCAGAAGAAAACGCATCCCTCCAACCGGGTCGCTCTCCCTTTTGAGACGCACGTATTCTGGAGGGAAGGTCGTCCCCATCGCCGTCCTCGGTTTCTTCGAGGAGAAGGAGGGTCCCTTGGTTTACGAACGCGGCCCCGGTGGAGACGATGACGTCTCCGGTGGACCAAACCACGTCGCCGCGGCTCACGAGGTGCAAAGAGTTGAGGATGTGCTTGGTTGTTGCTTGGAAGGCGGTGGAACCGCCGCCGCCGTTTCCGTCGGACCACTCCGATCCCCCGGCACAGACAACCTGGTATTACACGATGACCAAGGTGTGGGGAAGTCGTTGTCGAAAACACGTGCAACAACAGTCCAGCAGAAAGGTATGTTTTCCAAATGAGCTGCCTACGGCACGTGGGAAAATTGATGTTTTCAAGATACAGCATTTTATTGCGCAGTGCTCTCACCCTCGCTTTGCCAGATATGGCACCCCCCATCCAAAAAAAGGTACCTTCCACCGTGACGCTGCTTCGAGACGCCGCTCCCCACCCCGCCCCCCCATCCTGGTCCCCCTCCCCTGAACCCCACGGGGCTTCCGCGTCCACGCCGCCGCCCCCGGCATCTACCAGAGAAGCGAGGACGCTCGGAAGTGGAAATACGATTATACCGTCATCCATCAATGTCGCTTCTCCGGAGATGAGTGTGGACGAAGTGGCGGATGAAAACACGAGGACGCCCTTATCCTGGTGGGCAGGTTCAGTGCGGTGGTGAGCGCGTGATGGCAGCAATCAATGCTGCTAAGTTATATATGAGGTCGACACTTAGAGAACTTTGTGTCGTTCATCTAGACTACATCTCTACAAGAGACTAGACTATTCCAGTCATCCCGTGGAGCGAAGCACCTCTTTCAGGGTACCCCCATAAGGAAGAAAGTTATCCGGGACGTGTGTCACTTGAAACACCGTGCCTTAATTCCACTCGAGTGGTGGTGGGGGAGGGAAACAACAGAGAGTGAGTTATATATGCCGTTCGAAGGTCAAGGAAACCTCTGTCGAAAACTGTTTTGTCTCCACAACAATATAGGAACCTTGTGAAAGGTCATTGAGCCCATATAGACTTCCAGAGGTTTTGTCAATGCTTTCCTTTGAGTGAAGTTCGGTGTTTCATCTGGTGAACAGTGGGCAACTTTTTTATGTACCAGTCGGTGTTGTTTTCTGGAGAGAGTCGTCAGTGGGGCTCTGGACGGCATTCTGGTTCTGAACCGCGGTAGGCAGGGCGCGAGCCGGCGTTCAGCCATTCTTTCCATACCACGAGGCAACCGTCCCACCACGTTCTTCTGCAGAAAGTTGTCGGTGTGTGTCGTGAACGCGTGCAAGCAACACACGGGGTTTCTTTTCCCCTGGGAATCTGGGAATCGCGTGCTCGAGGGATACATCAAGCGCCGAGGCTCACCGCAACAGTGACACCCCTCCCTAGCAGCAGATAAGTCCCGGCGAAAGTTACCACGCCGTGACCAGACACTTTCACCAGTGGGGACACTTCCTGCCCCCCCTTCGGCAACTCATGCCCTGTGCCCGCCGAGAACTCCAGAACGCCTTCGCCGGTCACGCTCGAACTCCCGCCGAAGACGAAGCCGCCGCCACTGTCGATCCATAGCGGTTTCGCCGAGGTGTGCGATGGGGGGATCATCGAAGGGGCCCGAGGCGTTGTCAAGGAGGGAGGGGTAAAGCTGGAGATGAGAGTTGGCGTCGGAGGGGATAGGGAGGCAATAATTTTATGACATGGTGCATTAACCCTGTTTTCGACATGTTGAACGGGGTGCGTCCGTTTGTGGCTAGAGTGAACCAGCTCATCCATCTGAAAGTGCACTATCGGCACCCCATTCGCTCCGCGAGGAAATAGTCGTTCCTTCTGGTGCCCTCCGAATCACACGCAACGACCAGAGGTATTAGACTAGTAAGCCATTGTCATCTCGTGGTCCTGAGAGGTGTGAATAGCGCGAAATAATGCACGGTGACAAACATCACCTGAAGACGAGGGTGCTGTTCATGCCCGGCAAGTCTACCGTGCCGTTCCCTCCTCCTTGCCCCTCGCCGCACCATTCCAGGCGGCCGTGGTCCTCCACTCGCACGGTGCCCTATCCACGAGAGGATCAGTTTTTGCGAAGGATGAACAAATGAACAAATGAACAAGCAACACACCAAGAACGACGCAAGTTTCAATTCTTGGGGGCATAAAAATGACTGCTTTGCCTATAATTGCGGCGGATTTGTGTTGACCAACACACTTTAATCGCTTCTACCAATCTTGTGAAGGTTTGAACTGCCGGAGGAGCAAAGCGTGAGGATCTCGACGGCCAAACTTGAAATTGTACAAGGTTAGCATCTCGCATCCGTCTCCATGTCTACAAAAGATACCTGTTTCTTTCAGAAGGATTTTCACTATTATTGTTGAAGCAAATAATTATCATTTCCGGCAAAACCGGCAAGACCAAAATGCTGGCATTTTCGCCTCCCCCAAGATTGTCACAGTAGTTGTAACGCTATCGCTCAGGGTAGTTCACTCATGTGGTAGCGTAACAAGCACTGGCTAGGGTTCAATTAGTTCCGTCCATTTCATGGTTAGTTTCATCCATTTCATGGTCAGCTTCGTCCATTTCATGGTCAGTTTCATGGTATCTTACCATTTCAGTCCAGGGGAGACTAGCAAGGGGGGCTAATCCAGGAGGGACGAATCAAGGGGGGTCTACCCTTGTACTGCTTCGACTCACAGAGGGTTGCTTGTCAGCGTGGGTCAAAGTTCCTTTTCCGAGGTTGGCCGTGTTAACAGTGAGCGATCACCCAAAACACGAGTTAGGACAGAGCTCTAGAGGGGCTCCGCCAATGATTCAGGTACACCCTGGGGTATACCCTAGCCCTCCTCAAACCATCGTGAAATGGAATGAATCTCAGTATTTAGCGTCCGTTCATGCTACCGTGACACCCCCCCAGCATGTATGTGTTGAAAAACACAAAAATGCTAAGGAGGTAGCATGAAGGCGCTTTTCTCCCTCCTCAGATCATACCACGCCGGGAATATAGATCTGAGAAGGAAGGGTGCCGCCCTCCCCAGATTAAACCACAAAAATGGGTTTAACTTAGAGAGAACGGATGCCGGGGTAGTCGATGTCGCTGTCTCATTGCTGAAATCATCGACCACGAAGGACGGCCAATAGTACTTTGGCCGCCTTACACCGGGCTCCCTGATGACGACGATCTTGAGTTGAAGAAGACGGTCTTCCACAGGCGAAGATGATCTTCCTCCTTGAAAACGTTCCTCCACGGCAGTCTTCACAAAACTACCGATCTCTTCCTCAGTCCACGGCGGTCTTGCATCTTGACCAACGACTTCGACTGTTGAGGACGATCTTCAACTGCCGCATACCGTGTTGGAATTCCTCATTCATAACACTGCCGCAACACCCCCCCCAGCTTCCCGCATGGAAAAGGGAAGATGGCTGGCAGTGTACAACTTCACGATTCTTGAGCCATCAGCGGCGGAAGTCTGGTAGCCAGGTCCATTCCACGCTTGAGCTCCCTGCGGTTGAGCTCTTCCCAATCTCCATCGCTGAACTCTACTCTCCAATACGGGTCATAGAAGTCGCAGACCCTTCCTTTGCTGAGTACGATGTTGCCTTCTTGATCCATGAGCTCCCGTCCCACCATGGTTCCACAAGGATATTCCGCGAGAGCTTCGGCCCTCGTTGCCACTTCACGCTCTCCTCTCGACGGTGGTCCCGGAGGTCTGGGTGCGATATCCTCCCCGTGATAGTCTTCCCACAGGGCATGGAAAACATCAAGTTGCAAAGGCGAAAAACTGTCCCGAACAGTGTCTTCTGTGATCCACGGAGAAGTGGTGCCATCTTGGTACTTCCCTTGATACTCCCACGCCCATGCGGACGCTGTTCCTCCCGCTCCTTGGACCACCCTTCTATTCACCAATGTGTAGAGAGGTGCCGCGACTACTGAGTCTTCAGCTAATCCTAGATCCGGCGACCATACAAAGTGACCAAATTCATCTTCGAATGGATGTCGGATATTTTGTGGTCGAACGTGAAACGGCTTGAAGTCCGTGGCAGCTACCGTCCTCTGTCGGATTTGACGCCCATGCAGTCGTACGGTGAAGCTCAACCCTGTCCGCACCACATTCACGACCTTCCATGGTCCTGTAAAGTGGTCATGAGCAAGCTTAGGATGAACTCCATCTCTGTAAAGTGTACTGGCGCTCTCCTTGACCAATACCTTGTCTCCCACCTTCGCTTTGGTGCCTGGCGATGTACGTTGGATCTTCGCATTCTGGATTTCCCGGTGTTTATTCCTGTTTTCCTGTCTCACCTTGAGCACTTGCATCACTTCCATAGTTTTCCTTCTCGTTTCCTCCACCGTCCTTTCCAACGGCAACGCCGGCCCCGAGTTGTCCAGTGATGGTGACATGTGGTCAAATGATGTCCTTGGCGCCCGCCCAAAAAGCAGTTGATATGCTGACTCTTTATTGGGAAGACTCTCATCCGGTGTCGTACGATGGGCCCAAGCTACCACTGCCACATACTCATCCCACCTGTTCGGCCATGCCTGGCAGAGCTCCGACAGCATCTCTTGTAGTACCGCTCCCATCCTCTCGACTGTTCCCTGTCCTCTGGGGTGGTTAGTCGGTCCAAAATCGAGAGATATTTTGAGCCAACGGCACAGGTGTTCCATGATAGCCGATGTGTTTTCCGCCCCCGGGTCACAACGTACGGACATTGGTAGTCCGAACGTAAGAATGAGCTCCAACAATTTCTTGCTGACCCCCATAGTTTCCTTCGTAGGAAGTGGGAAGGCAAAGAGAAACTTGGTTGCCCGATCCACAATCACCAGTAAGTATCTGTTGCCTTTGTTCGACGTTAACTTCATGTCGAGAATGTCCATCTCCAAAACTTCCCATGGACGCAAGAAACGTGCCGGTAACATGTGAATTTGTTTGCTCCACTGTCTTTTCCTCATCCGGCATCGACATGACAATACGTAGTCTCGTACATCTTTCTTCAGTGACGGCCAATGGTACTTGTCCGCCACAATGATAGTAGTACGAGCTATCCCCGGATGTCCAAAGGTACCATGTGCCAAAGCCAAAGCTGCAGACACCAGCGTACGAGGTAGGGCTATCACATGTGCCGCCCCTCTCTGTACAAACCAGAGTAGACCTTGATCATCCAAGATGTAGTCATCCTTCTCTCCTTCACCTTTCTCTAGAGCTGCCCTGATGGGTTTCAACCTCAAGTCTTCCTGCTGGGCCCTCTTCAGTTGTGCACCATCTCGCAAAATACGCTCCATGCGTTCCAGCTGCTCGGAATGCCCTCTGCAGAGTGGAACGTCGGTGTCTGGTCGTGCTAGCCGTGGCTGCGATCTTGTTTGTGGAGACACCGGTGGTGTGGTGGAACGCTCAACCGCCGCTGGTCGTCCCTCTGGTGTTTGCCTCGCCGTCTCCTTCTCCGAAGAAGTGGTCGGCTGCCTGATTGTAGATGGGTTGAGTGTAGGCTGTCGAGCACGTCTAGCCGCACTCCTAGTCTCCGCCCGAGTCACCTTAAAACGTGTGCGGTCGCTGCGACGGTCGACTACACCTTCTCGAGTCACCGCTGTCACCGTCGCCTCTTCCTGATACAAGCTGGCTAAGTCGATGACTAATTGTTCGTCGACATTTTTGGGAGAACCGATCCTTTCTCTCTTTCCATCCATCTGACGCTTTAGCCGTCCTTTCAATTGTAAGAGATTCAGGACTTCCCGCAGCATCGGCGCTAAGGTGTTTTCTTGCATCACTCGAGCTACATCACATCGTCTTAGCGTCGGTGGCACCTCATAGTTGTCTTGGTTGATGGTTAGCTTGACATAATCTTCCCACGATAGCTCTTGCGCATCCTGCCATGATCCGGCGTCCTTGGGGTGTGTCGTAAAAGCTGTTGAGAGAGGTTTACGGCCCATGATGTGTTCCCTTGTAATCGTCACCACCGGTTCCTCAAACGAGAATATCTCTTTATTATGACGTCCTCGTTTCAAGAAGAAGCATCCCTGCCTTCCCAAAAAGGCGCCGACCGTTGGTGTCGATGGCGCTGTTCTCTCTACATGTTTCTTCCACTGAGAGAGTTTCGTTGTCAATTTAGGGTCACCGCTCTTTTTGACAGCCACCACAAACACTCTTCGTTTTGTTGTGGGTATCCCTACTGCCGTCGCTGACAACGACGCGGTTGCCGTTTCACACCCCGCTAAGTGCAATTCTGGTTGAAGCGTGTTCTTCCATCTCTCAGACCCCGCGAAGCCCACCGGGTTCTCCATTACCAGGATCTGTACAGGAGACGACACAAAAATCTGTACGATATTGTCGGCATTTCGTCCTGTGCTCCTGTTCTCCCTCGACTTCCTCAAAGTCCATCACCTCTGGCTGTTCCTCTCGCTCCTCATCCCTTGTCTCTTCGTCCTCACGTGAGCATTGTTCCAGCGTGATCATAGCGAGATTTACCTTCGCTGAGACCCTCTCCTTGTAGGGGTAGATTCCAAATGGCACTTTTTCATGACTATAGTTGCAAAAGAAGTGTTCGGCCATTTGAGGACAAGACGCTCCTCTGGCATGGAAGAAGCAGGTCTTTGATCGCATGATGTATTTTTTTATGTTCTCTGCGGAGTCCTCAGGCTTGGGCGCATCCTCTGGAAGCGTCCTCTGGAATGTCCGTCGTTCTCTCCGTTTTCCATTGTTCCTACTGTCTTGTGTTACTCCCTGAGAGAAAGTGCGAGTCTCCTGACGTTGAGTCGATCTGTCAGGTTGTTCCTCGCGGCGTTTGAATGTCTGTTGGGTCTCCTGTCCATCTCCCGCTCTTTTGTAGCCTCCCTGATTACCTCGAGATAATCCCCCTGAATGATCTTCCATGGCGTTGATGTGCTCCTCCTGAGGCCTGGTACACTTAGCCTGAGGCTCCTCCATCATGCATAAGGCCGACTGAGTCGCCTCTGCATTCCACGTTGCCGGGTATTGACGCGTTTGCAACGGCAGTTTATTGGAAACTAATGCATTCATCTCCTCTGCATTCCACGTTGCCGGGTATTGACGCGTTTGCAACGGCAGTTTATTGGAAACTAATGCATTCATCCTAGCCGATGACTGAGACGTCGGCGTTTTGTAACGGCCTGCGTCGTGGGCTAAGGTGTTGGAGAACTTCGTGAATATCTCCTTGGTGAGTGCTCCCCTCCTGGCCATGTACGGCGACCCTAGCTCATGTCGGACGACTGGCATGTTGTCCAACTGTTGTCGGTAGCCTTCTCTGATCGTGAGCAATTGAGCCTCTCGTGGCATCCTGTCGCCCCATTGCGGAAAGCACAACTGCAACGCTTTCTCCTCCAAGATTTGAAGGTCACGCATAGAGAGCAGTTGCCAGAAGTAACCTTCTTCGGTTGCGTACGGAGCCTCCGGGTCCAGGTTTGAGGCTCTAAAGTACTGCACCATCCTTACTTGTGCTGCCAACCACGACTCCTTGAGTCCCACCACTATACCGTTGAATGCTGCTACTGCTGCACTGCGTGTAGCATGTTTCCGTGCTTCTTCTTCCGTCATGAGCCTCAGAAGATCTAGTGCCGTGACCTCGTGTTGCGGCACATATCGTTTTCCACCCCTCACATCATGGACGAGCATTTCTTGGCCACTCGATGCATGATACTCTGTGACAACCGCCATCTCCTGTGGTAGCAACCCAAGGAGAATTTCCACTCGTGACGGAGTGAGATCATCGGGGTTCGGGTGGACGACTTGATGCCCCGAAGCTGGGTGAGTAGCCATTCTATCAGGCGGAAATTTAGCTACCGCCCCTGACTCCATCGCGTACGCTTTCGTTACTACATCTTGAAAGACCAACGGATCATGTTGAGCCTTCAAAATGGGTGTGTCCTTCGTGTTGGTCTGCAACGGGGGTCCCTCGAAACCCCCTTCTCCCGTCCGCTGAACGATACGTTTCTTGATACCTTCCCACACCTGACGACGCTGTTTAGGATCCGCCATGTTGACCGCATAGACCGAGGAAGAGGATGATGGTCCATAGTATCCTCCGTTGTACCCGCGAGTCGCGAATCCCCCAGCTCCTCCTCCTCTTTGGGGCAGAAATGAGAAGCCAGAATACGGCTGTCCCACCCCACCATGATAGGGAACTGGCTGCGGCTGATAGTGAGCCTCTCCCTGTGTCTGGAAGCCTCCCCCGTGATACGCCATGTAGGGACTTCCTCCGGTGACATGGTACGGAGACTGCCCCTGGAAGGCCGGAGTTTGATGGAGGTCTCCCTGGTGTGGAAGAAATCCTCCTGTTTGTGCGTAGTTCGTTGTAAAGCCACCATGCGGAGTTGATGGTCCTCCTTGCTGCGGAGGCGTCGGCAGAAGTGGCTGTTGTCCTCCATCGTTTTGGTGATAAGGCTCCCCATGCTGTAGAGGGAGCTGTCCTCCAGGTTGTCCTCCTTGCTGTTGAGGCGGTCCTCCAGATGGTAGAGGCGGCTGTCCTCCCTGCAGTTGAGGCGGTCCTCCAGATGGTAGAGGCGGCTGTCCTCCCTGCAGTTGAGGTTACTGAGGAGGTAATCCTCCCGGCGGCGGAGGAGGCGGTCCTCCCTGCGATAGAGGAGGCGCTCCACCCTGCTGTTGGGTTGGCTGAGGAGGTAATCCTCCCTGACCTAGTATTATCCATAGTTGCTGCGTTCAACGGCCACGCAGGGTATCCCCAACCACACGGGCTGCATCCCTCTCATCGAAGTATACTTGATAGGCGTGCGAGGCCCACGACACCGAGCATTTCCTTTGTTTCTTCCGGGGTTGCCTGTCCCTGGGATCACTATACTCGTACTTCCGTGACCTCGTGGGAGCTACCGGGCCTTCAATAGCAACGTCTGCCTTACGGGTCGTAAAGTATTTTCGTCCTCCCCTAAGAGCAGACAACAAAATCCGTCGGTCATCATCATCATCATCCGTATTCTCTGTACTCCCTCCCCCAGCAGAAGATGTAAACAGCTTCGGTTGGAGTGGTTTGTTGTCGAACGTGACGGTAAATGTTGTGGTTTCTTTTTGCTGTTTTCCTTCATAATGTTTCCGGATCACCCTGCCTTTGACGGTCATGGTGCGGGTGTAAGACGTGTCGGTGATGGAATCTATGTTTTGCACCTGACACAAAATAAATAACCGGTAAGGGAATATGGTAACGACAAGGTGTCGAAATGAGAATATGCCACCCGTGTCCGAAGCAAGTCATGGAGGATCGTGATGTAGCACCCAGTGTGACGACATAGTAGTAGTAATAGTTAAACGTATTAGTATTAATGTCCTCCTGGGTGATAACAGTTAAATTATATAATTAGCTACACAACACACTTGTGTGCGTCATCACGATGGATCCATCCCCTGTTCGGATGTTGGCAGAATATGCTCCCCCGAGCTCCTAGTAATTACGAAAAGGTGTCGAGATAGAATCAGAAGGCACGGTTAACGATACCGCATTTGTGGAAATTATGCCACCTGTGTCCGAGACAAGTCATGAAAGATCGTGGAGCAGCACCCAGTGTAACGACACAGTACTAGTTAGACGTATCAATTCAATATTCTCCTAAAAACAACAGTTGACTGTGAGAGGTTACTACTCGTACTATTATTGCTGAACTCCGTGTGGCAACACCTTTATTTTGGTGTCTTAGTGCCCACCAGCGTACAACAGTGGTCGACTTGTCAGCATTATACTACATGACACTGTAATGTGCTGCAATCACGATTAATCCATCCCTTGTGCGGGTATTGGTGTCATAGTTTCCAAAGAGTTCCTGGAATACATGTCTTCCGATGGGTGTATATCACATTACCAAATCAACTCTGGGCCGCAGCGATCAGAACTGATTGCCACGTCCATGGTATAGATGCGACCAGATTAGTTCATGCCGATTTATGGGGAAGATATGCCACAGACAGCCGTCTCGTGGTAGAAAGATACAACAAATAATTGTAAGCGTAGCGTTGCAGTACGTGAGGTATCTTTACCACTAGACTACACAGTATCTCTCTTCCTCTATTACATACACTTTACACAACAAGCACCTTGGAATTGATCTGTATAGTTATCCTGCCACTATTACGATCGGTCCATCTCTCGACGTTGTGTGTTAGCATATGATTCCCCATGTATGGTTGAACGATTTTCGAACCTGTTACCGCAGTACACAGCGCAGCATGTGCTGCTGTAGCATGATCTCCTGCCTTGCTTGATGTAGAGACGGAATCAACCGCGTCGCGTCAATACTGCTTTTGCATAATTAAGGGTACATGATCAGCAGTACGCCAAATGTAACATAGCTCTAATCGCCAGATACGAACGATAGCCTATGCATTTCAAAGACTGCTGTTGTTGTACAGTAGCCACATACAAAATATAGTCTGGAATTGTGGGTTAGACATTTCAAAGACTGCTGTTGTTGTACAGTAGCCACATACAAAATATAGTCTGGAATTGTGGGTTAGACATTTCAAAGACTGCTGTTGTTATACACAGCATACAACAGATAGTCTGAAATTGTGGGTTAGACATTTCAAAGAGTGATTTACCCACATACCAAAGACAATCTCGTTATGCATTTCAAAGACTGCTGTTGTTGTACAGCAACCACACAGTCTACAAAAGATAGTCTGGAATGGTGGGTCAGGCATTTCAAAGATTGCGGGTGTCACATACCAAAGACGGGGTTAGGCCCTTAAAAAGAAAACTGCTGCTGCAGCGTACATCATCCGTGGTAGAAGTGCTCGGTATGTCTGCAAAGACAGCGGAAAAGGGCGGAGTAAAATGCGTAGATCTAGCATACCAAATCTACGAACCGCTGTGGTAGAGCATCAATCAAGAGGTGATGACAGCCAACTAGCACAACCGCAAGGGTATAGAGCAGACTGCCTACTGGAACTCGCAGCCATATGGATGGATGAAAGCCTATGCCCGTTGTACCAGGTGAAGAGCATGTGTGTACGGTGCGATGGTCCTGGGAAACTTTGTGTCCGACACTCGATATGCGGCGCATTAGCCTATTTGTGCAGAGTACGTGTACAGCAGTGCATGTCATCTGGTGTGGTTCCCAGCAGCACACATGAAAACATCTCATATGGTGTGGTCCCCCGCAGCATGCCTATTGACCACTAGACCTCCCCCCTTCCGGGGTAACCAACGGCAACTGTGGTGAGTGCATGTGACATAGGTGTCTCGTGTTGTCCGCAGGACTTAAGCACCCTAAAAGCGTAGCAAAGTTCAACACGACAATTTTCTGACGTACACCCTGTCTTTTACACTGAAATCAAGGGTGGGCCACCAGCTCTAAAAAAATCAATCATCTTATTTTTAGACCGAGAGTCAAAAAAAGATTTGTCATGCATCGGATGTGAGATTCGTTTGTCCGCTGTGTTATTGTTGAAACTGATCATAATCCCCCCCCCACGGGAAGGGATACCTGCACAGAGTTCAAACTCACCAGCGTCTAAGATACCCTGATGAGGGACACATTTCATCGAAAACTAGGTCGGTTTAANCTGACGTACACCCTGGGTGGGCCACCAGCTCTAAAAAAAAATCAATCATCTTATTTTTAGACCGAGAGTCAGAAAAAGATTTGTCATGCATCGGATGTGAGATTCGTTTGTCCGCTGTGATATTGTTGAAACTGATCATAATCCCCCCCCCACGGGAAGGGATACCTGCACAGAGTTCAAACTCACCAGCGTGTAAGATACCCTGATGAGGGACACATTTCATCGAAAACTACGTCGGTTTATTTTATGCATCCGCTGTGGTAAGCGATTGAAATCAACATGATTGTGAGCGAATCCCACCTCTTCCTAAAGCGATCTTCAGTTGAATCAAGCAACAACTGAGCGAAAAGTAAACGCCCCGGCTTGTAAACAAAACTAAAGTTATCCCTACTCCTCCACCATGTCACAGTAGTTGTAACGCTATCGCTCAGGGTAGTTCACTCATGTGGTAGCGTAACAAGCACTGGCTAGGGTTCAATTAGTTCCGTCCATTTCATGGTTAGTTTCATCCATTTCATGGTCAGCTTCGTCCATTTCATGGTCAGTTTCATGGTATCTTACCATTTCAGTCCAGGGGAGACTAGCAAGGGGGGCTAATCCTCCAGGAGGGACGAATCAAGGGGGGTCTACCCTTGTACTGCTTCGACTCACAGAGGGTTGCTTGTCAGCGTGGGTCAAAGTTCCTTTTCCGAGGTTGGCCGTGTTAACAGTGAGCGATCACCCAAAACACGAGTTAGGACAGAGCTCTAGAGGGGCTCCGCCAATGATTCAGGTACACCCTGGGGTATACCCTAGCCCTCCTCAAACCATCGTGAAATGGAATGAATCTCAGTATTTAGCGTCCGTTCATGCTACCGTGACAAGATGGCAAAAACCAAGAGTGGACGGCTACACAATCCATCACATTGAAGAGGAACTACATGCTCCTTATTCGTTCGAGAACCACGTGTTTTTCTTCTCTGAAGGGGTGTTGGTTTTCGGACAATTGGCACGTCTCGTGCTTTCACCCACCTCATTATGCAGGACGAAACCAAGGACAACATTACTGCCTTCCACGCCAAGGATCTCCCCCCCATCCCGATTCTCCCACGAGGGCTCCTCCGTGCAGCCATCACCACACACAGGGTTCTCGTACCATTGTTCGCCGTCGAAGTCGAGGGGTGCTCGTGCACCGAAGTCCCCACCTCAGGATCAAGATGCGTCAATGTTGGCATTCGAAGTTGGATCGAAAGACACGAGACGTGATGTCGTGGACGTGGGCTGGAAGCAAAATACTTTTTACTAGGCGAGGCGCTGTAGTCAAGTGTGTTGAGGCTTTTTCCCGAAGGCGCATTGAAAAACTTCTTGTTGCCACAACCTCCCAAGACATGACAACGGTCGATGTTCAATCAATCACCGTGGTCTAGAGGTTAATCTACACCACGCACTGGGGGTCGGAGGTAGACGAAACGTTCTGGCTCCTTACCATGCCCGAACCAAATCCCGCCTGCGGCCGAGGCCTTCAACAGGCCTCGATTCACCACCGTCACACCATCCCTCGCCTCCAACCCTCCCCCGCTCCACTCCCCGCCTCCGTACATATCAAGCGTCAGCCCGTTCCTGAGAGACGACGCATCCTCCTCTTCGTCACCAGCAGATGCCACGACGAGCGTGGAGCCCTCTACGGAGATGCGACCCCTGCCAGACAGACCGCCGCCGGCAAGCGTAAGCGACCCGAGAACCACCACCGTTGCCGCCGCCGTTGCCGCCGCCAGGCGGACCTCCCCGTGGCCTTGGACGTTGACGTCGCCGTCGATGGTGGCGTTGAATCCCGGCGGCGACGCTACCGCGGATCCCGACCGCCCTGGGGTGTCAGGGTCGGAGTGGAGCAGGCTGACGGCATCGAGGGCTTCCCAGTCGGCTCCTGCAGACAACGGGGATCACATGTTGCAAGGACGTGGCAAGCACCTTTGAAGCTCGGGAAAAGTTGTGGATATAGTTATATATTGAGTACATGTTTTCCGACTCAGGAGTGAGGTGACGGTCAGGTTTCAATCGGCGAGGCGTATGAAAGGAGGGTGTTGGCGGAACCGCGATGTATTCGGTCCGCTCGGTACATATCGATGACGTGCATCGCAAAACAAATTGGCTTATATATACCAAGCACAACGCGGCATTATCACCAACTGCGCCCTTCGGTCGCACAAGACCTCCAATATTTACTGTGCACACCCGTACCTGCAAACCAGAGCACACCGCCGGAGCTGACGTTCACCGCTCCGACAAGCTCCGCCGCCGAATTGGGACACACCACCTCCGCCCCGGACATCACCTCAACATCCGCCGTCACCGCCGAGGGCAAAAAGTACTGCCCCCCGTTGGCAAACACGAGCACCCCGCCCCCGGAAATAACCGTCTCGCCCCCCTCTTTCAGCGTCTCGAGCTCCACCGTCCCCTGCACCCGGCACGTGGAGCTATCGAACTCGGCGCTCGTAGAGGCACCGTCGTCGCTGCTGTCGAATATCGCGGCGCCGCATCCGACGCGGCTGCTGCCGGTCCCCTCGATGGCTCCCGAGATGTCGACGCAGCCGCAATCGTCGGCGCTTCCGGCGCAGGAAAGGGCGAGGGTGTTGCTGCCCCCGGAGAGAGCTCGAGTACCGTCAAACGTAACCACGTACCTGTTTACGTTGCAAGGTGTTTGCCGCAGAGGACGACAGACCATCACCACAGGTAGCGTTTCGGTTGCGTTGCAGTTGTCGTGTGCGAATACAACCGCCGTACATTGGGGTCGATTTCAAGGGCGGGTGTCGTACACATAGCGTCCTTGAATAACATCTCTTGGTGATGGGGGAAGTTCCTCGTGGGTTGCGCAAAGCAGAACAGTCCGAACAGTTGTGAGCGGAATACAAAGTTCAACCTCCGTCCGCGCATGGTGCACCTGTAGCCGTACTGCCATCGCTTCAACTTTCCGTTCCCGTCCCTCCGTACGGTGACACCACCCTCCTCGTCGATCGAAGACATTTCTTCCAGAGCCTCCTGCTCCAGTACGTGTGGGGGTGGGGGGGTGGCGTGTGGGATTGCCGAGGGTTGAGACGTTGAGACCCCCCAGAGTCCCTGCATGTTATCTGCAGCACTTTGTAAGTCTTGCTATTGAGGATGTTTTGCAATGTCCGAGGACTATCATGGGCCTTAGGGAACAACAACACGAAGGAAGGGCCCGTTGTCAAACCCAGTTTCCACCCTCGATGCAAGTAGGCCGCTGCAGGGCACCACCGTGTGTAGGCATCACGACGTTCCAGTGACGCTCAATATGCTACCCCTCCCCCAACCCCCACCCCCTACTGTGCTTGCCTCGACGGTCTCTTCTGAGGCGTGGTACCCGATGCAGCTAGTCTCCTCGCCCCCGAACGCTAGTCGGTAGTAGCCTGCCCTCCCGGCGAAGGTTTCGACGTCTTGCCCCGTAACCTTTTCGGAAACGCAGGCAGAGGGCACAGAGTATGAACAACGTACGGTGTCTTTAAAACGGGCAAACCTCAAGGCGTGTGCAAAGTTTCCGCAAACTTGAATTATGCAAAGTGTGAAGTGCAATCTGCACCTTTTCTCGGAATGACAGCTTCGTCCGGCTGGAAGAGTGAGAGCTGGGAAACAAGCGCTGCGTCGGAAGCTCTAGTGGTTCTTTGCACTCACCTTTTAGGCCTCTTCTATGCCAGCTTGAACGACCGTACAACCTTAGAGCTACTATAGAACATGAGGGCCCATACTACCTGAACGTAATGTTCCTGGCAGCTTACCTCTCTGTCCGCTTGTAGCGTTACCACGACAACCTCAGATTGATGCATGATGAGCGAGCTGTCCGAGAACCTAGCTTCTCCCCCCACCTCCACCGTCCAAGTCCCGCTCGAACTGTATCCACCCCCCGTGGAATCTAGCTCTCCTTCCACCTACAAAGGGATCGGATCGGATAGAAATAGATAAATGCGTGCATTCCCCCCCCCATGGTCGACATCCTCGGTGTTTGCCATCGGGGTTGGATTTTCGTCGCTGGCAATGACGTTGTAAAACAAGCCGATCACTTCGTGAGCTCGGCAACCAGGTTACCGTTTTTTTGCCTCTGTTTGTTGTTCGTGCGGTAACCGTAAATGGTGGTCGAGTAGATTATGTTGTGCGGGGTCGAGAACTCTCGCTCCGCGCAAGGGGGATGATCGCACCTCGTTGTGTTAAATTGGTCAAGCACCCTCGAGGCAGTTGCCAGTGCTTATAACTGTCTCTGGGAGTGAAAACACCAGAAAATATATTCAGTCAAGGAAGTAAGCACAAGAGGCCGAACACCCTTAAAAGGATGCAGCGTACGCTTCATTCGACTCGCCGAATACCTCACGGTGCTTCGCGCTTGGTGATGTGAGAGCCTGGTCCGATGAGAACCCGGCGTGCTCCGTGCCGGCTTTGTAGGGATGCGAGGTCAATGGTCTAACGACTACGGCATGCACGACTATGAGTACACCCCCCCCATGGTCAACATACGATTATGAATCGACAAGCTTCATGTTTCGCTTTCAGCAATACCCTATCTGCGTGCCTGCTTGGTCCTCCTGGTTACTTCGCACCTCAAGAGCGTTATTCCAAAAAACACGGTCCATGTACAACGACGCCGTACCGTACTTCAATCTTGCCAATGCATTTTGTCGAACTTTCATAAGGAATCCTGCCTTGGTAAAGCAATGATTGTACGGAACCCTCACCAGCACGCTCCCGCCTTCGTTCCAGAGCAGCCACTCGAGATCTACCTCCGAACCAGCCTCAAAAACCACCTCCGCGCCCTCGTCATTGACTACTGCTGGCCACGCTCCCGCATTGTCCGAAAGAAACCCCTCTCCATCTTCGGCCGCTTCCAGCAAAATGGCGCCACTGAACGTCAACGTGCCCGTGTTGTGCAAGGATCCACCCCATCCGCAAGCCTCCGCTGCCGACCAGTCCATCGAACCGGAATTTAGGAGGGTCGCACCGTTAAGAATCCCGACCTCGCCGTTGTCCCCGGATACCTACTGAACCACAAGCCGTTTAGCAAATCCAAGTAAGTAAACGCGGCGGAAATCCGGAGTTCCGCTGTACTTCCCGGGAGGGGGGGATGGTATGAGCGGTGTCTTGTATGAATAGAGAGACAAGAAAAGTCATAAGATAGAGAAAAACAGGCGTTGCAAGACACCAGGTGTGCTCTCGACGGCTCTGTCTCGCTCCCCGAGGTGGATACCCAACACGTCCACAAGTCTGGACGCTCGCGGAAGCTTTAATCTACTACAGCCCACCTTTGCGAGAGTTGAGCTGGTCACCGTTCCGGCGCCGACGATGTACCCGCCGGCCATCTCGAGTTCGGTCGACACCGAGAGCGAGAAGGGGGTGCTGATTCCGAATGCTTGGCAGACGAAGGGCTTCTCTGCTTCGCATCCATCGTCGTACCAGCGCGCTTCGCCCTGGTCCGCAGCTCGCTTCCTCGAGCCCTGGATTGCTACGCAGTTCTCGCCCGCCTGGCCACAAAAGTCGAAGGCGGCTTGCGATAGTAGGCAAAGTTGCCTACGAAAATAGCCAAAGGAAAAGCTTCGGGATGAATGGACTCCTTTGGACTGCAAACTTCAGCAAGTTGACCAAGTTTACAGCCCGACTGTTTGCAGTACGGAAGGCTTGTTGGTGTGACTTGTTTTTGGGTGCCGGCAGTCCAACCAAGATCAGAATGACGTCATGGTTTTTGTGACAACAACAATACGCACCTCGTCGTTTTCGAAGTCGGAAGGTTCCCGCGTGGCCCACGAACGGTACCGCAACTCACCCGCGACATTCTCGAGTTCTGCCCACTCTAGGTCATCCCCCGTTTCAATCCTTCCCGCCCCACGATAACTCCTGGTCATGCCCACCCAACAGTCGCGCTCTTGAGAATCCCCTCTGCACATCCTTGCGACCCAGTTGTTCTCCCCTAGCCCCTGCACCGTCACGAGGGCTCCACGAAGAGCGCCACCCCGAGAGAGTCCGGCCTGAAGCTGCGACACCGCTCTCGCGCACGCGCTCTGCGCTGCCGGCCACGAGGAAGCGCGGTCGAAGAAGCGGTAGCATTTCTTGCTGCCGAAGGAGGAAGAGGTACCGCCTGGTGCGGGGGTCCACCCCGGCAAGCAGGTGCTGTCGTGGGTTACCAGGGCCCCTCCGTTGATTCTGAGGGTATCGATGGCTGTGTCGGCGGTGAGGACCACGAAACCGGCGTCCGTGGGAATGGTCACCTGCATCGTTTGCGTAAAATATCGAGCAGCGCTGGAGATCATGTGCGTTCGTGGCTACGTTTACCTGTCTTGAGTGGTTTGGGGCAGTGCGCATGGGTATTGTGATCTTCATCGGGATAGATAGGAAGGTGTAGCTCACGGTATCATAGGAAATAGAACACACATATATATTGGATCGAGACAGAACAATTCCCGATGATGTCCTCTCTCGACAGCGTTGAACTCCCCCTTCCGGAAGAACATTGTTGCAACACTTAACGTTTCGTTCTTTCCCAACCCACCTCGTCCGTCGATGACGGTATCACGCCGGTGTCCCAATTCAGTTCGTCTTCCCAATATCCTAAGGTGGACAATCTCGCACAGCCGTATTGCACCCCGCTTCCGACAACGTCCATGTCCACAAAATTGACGAGGTTCGCGCTTGAATTTGAAGCAACGATGTAATAGACGAACCCGTAGTTGTACTCTGGCGAAGCTCCGTCTCCTTCTCTTATCACAGTCGATCCACCCAAGTCATCAATAGGGTCCAAAGCGTCTAACGCTGCGGCTACAGCCGTTGCAGATGCTCCGTAAGAGAGGCATGATGTGTTGTAGCCCGCGCCATCTCGAGTGATACGGAGTTTAAAGTGACCCTCATCAGCTGGAGTGACATACCTGGGAGGGTAGACAATAAAAATTGGCCAAGGAAAAACACATTCACGTTGGTGCGGTTCTTGCATACCTATTCGACTGGCATGGGACATGACATGTGCGTTGAAAATAGGTGATCATGTGCAGTTTGTAGGCGCACGTCCTATGGGTCTGTTTTGCCTTAAACGTTGGTTTCGGTTGTCTTGTGACTAGGTAATAGTTCATTTATTTTCTTTGAAGCGAAAGCGTACCAAAGCGAGGAGGTACGAGAGCGGGTCAGAATTAGTTGTTGTGTTTCATGTGAAGGCTGAATCACGGGATGGTCTGTTGTATCCTTCTCCCAATAGTGCGACACTACCAACATTTCCGCCCCCGGGAAAAGAAAAAAGGGGTGATACGATGATGCAATTCTCAACAATTGTGCCTCTTCTCTTGCCACCTCTACTCGGTAATAGTATTGTGTACCTGGACGCTGTCAGCGCAAGGCTGAATGTGTCGGACGTCGAAGCGACCGACAACTGGATCGAATCGGTCTGCCAGGCTACCGATGCAGCCGAGACGGATACCACCACCAACCCCCATGCCAACAGGAGGACCAAAGCGCTCATGTGCACCAAGGCAGGTGGAGAGTACGGCCGCACGCCTATGCAGAGGAGGGCCGTTCTCTTGCGACTTGCGACTCTCTCGCGACGCGCTCGCGAAAAGCGATCGCGGATATCGAACCTCACAGTCCCGGCGGTTTCGTCGTACCGATTTTTTTTTGCGTGCTCTCACATCTTTCGGTGTAATACAATTTTGGACGTACCAGCCGCGGTCACACAGGAGGAAGGAAGGCCACACAGGAGCAATATTCTCCGCCTTCCTTCTGCGGCAGCTTGCCTTGAAATTTATTGCGAGAAGGAGGCGTAGAAACGATTTGCATTTTTTTTTCCTTGCGTCGCTGCGGATGATCGTGGCATCCTGTTGGTCAAAGCCGACAGGCTCGGGCTAGCGGCACAACCCCCCACCGAAATGCCCCGCCTGCAGGTTGTAAGCAGTACACAGCAGCAGTACACACCTTTCCACGCTCCACGCTCCACGTTCCACACAACAGGGGGGCCCTCTAACGTAGTGACCGTCGAATGAGGCTCGGTCTCAGAGGTGCCATCACTGCTGGGTGTATATGTTCGCGGGCTAGCGGTTTCTTGCGCCCGCCTCCGTTTGACGAAACCAAACCGACGTGTGCTTCTCCTGCAGCAGCCATGGCATCTGCTGACGGCGAGGCACCATCCAGGCACCACCCTTCTGCTTTGCGCAACAGGGGCTTTATTGCGGCGGAGCTTGGGAAGTGGCTCGGTGGAAGCACACATGATGCTCCCCACCTGCTGGAGGTTGCGTCTGGAACCGGGTGTCACGTGGAAGCCTTTGCTAACCACTTGCCGGCATGCTGGACGTATCAGCCAACAGAGGTAAACAGCGGCATCGTGTATCACACAACACATTCGGTATCTTTGTTGGTTGTGAGCTGTGTTGTTGTGACTGTGCTGTAGTACAGGCTTCGATTGCTCTTGAAATACTGCTCCTGTTTGTTATGGAATTGTTGTCCTCCGGTTCATAGTCAATGTTCAACAGCAACTTAGTCGGTGTAGACATGTGTCGGTTGGACATAGCACATTCCAGCGCAACTGGGGTAGACACATGTATCCGCTCCTTCGTCGCTGCTGGTTATGGAAGAACATGTTGGATCAGGCGTTGAGATACACACATGCATGTGTTGTAGACAATGGTCGCGAAGCAAATGGGTGGGCGGGGGGCGCGAACAGTAAATACCTTGGCTTGCCCTCGCACGACTGCCAGAGTTTCCCCGCTTCAACGTCGGTGTGACCGACTTGTACACTTCCCCCCCCCCCGAGCACAGCAGTTGCTACGCACCAACACCTCGTCCGCTGGCCCTCCGAGAAAAGTGTCAAGATGCTTGCCAAAACGACAAGTGGGACACTTGGCAATATTGCAATATTATTATAGACCATTTTCCATGGAAACAATAAGGAGGGAACGAGGCTGGGTCGTCGCTCTCCACAAGAGACTTGCCTTGAAAGGTCAAGAAACCCTACCGTCACTGCAAGGAAACCCTACGTCGATGGGGTCTTCCCAACGCCACCCTTTTCGGTATGTTGACAGCCAGCCTCGTGGTTGTGGAGCGAACACTTATTTCTTGAAAAATGTGTTGCACGCCTTGGTGTTCGCCCGTATTTCACGGTAGTAGAGGTCCTTCATTTTCGTTCCATGCGTTTATTCTGTGCTTTGCTTCTGGGGTAAGCTTTGTGACCACAATGATGTCTTTGCCTTTGTAGTCTATCGGTAAAATGATACAGTGTTCATAGAGGTATTTTGTGTGAATCATAACAACACTTAACAACGCAGTGTGTCGTGCGCTGTCCGCCTGAATTATATTGTGTCGTCTTGTTTTGTCCATCGTTCCATCTTTCTATTTTCGGTCGTTCCCTCAACTTCTCCACCCTCCGCTCCCCCTCGCGCACGTATTTGTCTCATTCACCATCAGTACGATCAAACGCGCATTCCAGACATCTTGGCTACCATTGAAGAGGGAAAACACAGCAACATTCACCCCCCGGTAGTGCTGGACGTGTGCTCCGACCCAAGCACCTGGCCACGCCCAGCTGGAGGCGAGACGGCGGGAGGAGCCAGCGGCAGGCAGTGGGACGCTATCGTGTGCAGCAACATGATTCACATCTCCCAACAGGTAGGTTTGCTCTGGAACTTGGTGATTGGCCAGGCAAGCCGCGCTTCTGCCGACGGATCTCTGTACATAGGAACCAAGGCGTTGGCTACGAACTTTGGATTAGCCTACAATGAGCTTCATAGCGGCCGGGTGGCACTTTTGCCACCGACTCCGCATACGCCAGCAAAACGAACGAATTCAAAGGTCGACCACCCATACACAAAAACACGTGTGTGTGTGTGTGTTGTGTGTTATGCGTACGAAGTATATTGTCGGGGAGCCGTCTTGCAGATGGACAGGTCTACTCAAGTCTTTCCTTTTTGCGAAATTGTCGTGATGAGAATGACAACCACAGACAACATACAGATCACACGGTGACAAGGCAAGAATGGCAACTGCGATCAGATACTCGGCCCTGCACTGCCCTTTCATTGCCCCAATAGGAGTGCACGGGCGGTCTGTTAGGAGGAGCGGCGGCGGGGCTCAAGGTTGGTGGGCACCTCTTTGTCTACGGCCCTTTCGCGCTGAACGGCCTACTCATCCCGGACAGCAACAAGAACTTTGACGCGTCTCTCAAGGCTCGCAGCGGCGGGAGCTGGGGTATCCGGGATGCGGCGTGGGTGTGCGGCCTGGCGTATGACCAAGGGCTGGAGCTGACGGCCATGACCCTCATGCCGGCGAACAACTTCTTTGTCGTCTTCACGAAGGTGAAAAAAGGCCGCGGCGGTTGTCGTGGTCTTACTCGCAGCTCGCCGGACCGTAACGGGGTTGGAAAAGCTCGCTGGAAGGTCTACATAGCATGCTTACGAAAGTACTTCGGAAGGATGAAATGTATTTTAGTTTATGCGTTGCAGCGACGTCGTCTTGGCTGTATCTCACCTAGGGTTGTCTTAGATTTCGCCGCTATTATGTACTACTACTGTCACGGATTCGTTCCACGCAACCTGATGTCAAAGCGAGAAATTTTCGCTTGTGATGCACATAGGTGCGGGAGGCGGCGACAACGATGGATGTCGAGGACAGAAAGGCTCGCGTGGCGGAGCTCGTGGCGGCAGTGGTAATGCCTGCAAGGGACGCGCTGGTGGCGAAAGTTTCGGCGAAGTAGGTCGGGGAAGCACTGCATGCCCCGCGTTTACCGCTGCTAGTGCTGGCGGTCGGTCGCCATCTACGTGTTGTTTCAGTGCCTACACCAGCGTTTCCGGCGTGCTATGTGTTGCGTGTTTTGAGCGTTCCAATGACGAAGCTGCTATTTCAGCGGCGTGTGGCCGGCGTGCGCAAGCATGACCGGTACCAACATGATCACAGGTTTAGGGCCAGCGGGCGGAGGCCTTGCGACACGGCATATCAAACGGTATCAATTGCGTGTGTGCAAGAAGGGGAAGGACGGAACGGAACCTAACCAATCCTTCCATCCCCATTTCCTAAAGACCGACGGGTTCCGGTATGGCTGACGCGTTCCCGTTGTTGAAGCCTGCACCGTTACATGCCAGCAATACTTGTGGCCCTTGATAGTCCGTTGGAACGTTGCTTTTGAAAACAGAAGGTGGCGTGCCTTGCAAGGGGATGTGTGCCTCCCTTGTGCCAACTTCTTCCACGAGGTACAACGTTGAGAGAATCGTGTACCGATTACACTTTTTGTGTACCCTAGGCTGCGTAAACATTTGCGAATCAGGCAAATGTATTCCCCAGCGCAGCAGGCACGTTAGTAGCCGTACAGGTGCAGGTACCGTACGTCTGTCGCTGATGGATGCTACACATAAGCTTCTTCATGATGCGATTGGTTGTTGCTATGTTGAAGCATGTAACGCCAAGGAAAGAGGAGAGGGATGAGCTATCCAAATGTACTGTTGATGAATCTGTTTTGTAGCTACCGGGGGCGATTCCACTTTCTGCAACCGACTGTTCACCTGAGAATCGAGATAGCGAACGAACCGCACGGAAAGGACATCGAATGTCGGCACGGCAAACCGGCATAATCCACGGGCGTGTGAACATGGAAACGTTAACCCTGAGGAACTGCACTCGCACTAGAGATTTTGATGTCGATTCGGTGTCTTTTTGTTGAGGTGGGAGGAAGGAAAGATCGAAAAGAAGGATTGAGAAAGAACCGCGAAAGGCACACACGCTCTTGTGCACCAACGCATGGTTCGTACCGGCACCTGAGCGATACATCCTCAGCCAGCCTTTCGTAAAACACATTGTTATTGCCTTCTCTCTCCTTGCACCTCGTCTCCCTATCATGTACCTCTTTTTCTTTTCTCTGGCATGCGAAGACTTTTTTGGGGGGTGCGCCCCCCCCGGTGTAACATGCACCCAGACTCATCTCTTATTTGGGGCACGCCAAAGAGTACCGGTAGAAGATTGATTGCGACAGACTGAGGACACGTGACGGCGGGTGTTGTTTACGCTCGCGCTACAGTATTTCGATTGTTGGATTTGCGGAAAAATATTCAAGATGGACGAAAGGGAAACACAGCGTACACTTCTCTCGTACACATCCCTCGGCACGTTCCGCGTGTTCGAGGAGGAGGCTTGTCTAAATGTACACCTGCGCGTTCGGGGAAACATCATCGAAAACTCAAACACGGCCAAAACCACCACACTGTCCAGCGATGACAACATGGACACAAACTGACAAGCATTCAAGCAACCCACTAGAGGCTTTCGGAGGCACATTTTTTGGCCCAGATTGTTTGCCTACCGTAGTTACTTGAAGTCTCGAAGGCAACGCAAGATATTCAACTGGATGCTTCGCCGTTTGCTGAGGTGATTCGCGCTCGACGCAGCGCAAGCAACGACGAGTCCACCACTTACTAGAAACGTCCATGCCCACCCGCCAACGGACACACACGCAAAAAATGACGGTAGCGCTTGCAAAGCTTGTGAGCTTTTCCGCAGGCTCTAGAAAACTCTTGCAATTCACGTTGTCATACGGTACAGTCTACCGTAGGTCTGTACACGTCAAAAATACCTATCACAATGGTGGGGCATCAACTTTCAGTTCACAAAACTCCGGCGCTGATTGCCTTTGGAATTTCTCCGATGACCTTTGTTTTCAACCTACTTCCTACGAGGGTACTATTTATCGCTGTCCAGGACCCTATCTAGAACGTACTTCAGTGGGGCAAACATTTTGGTATTGCCAAACAGTGAGAATAGACGTCTACGAAATTTGCGTTCAGGCCTCGGCGAGGAGGGAAGGTGGAGATGTAGTCTGGTTGACCTCTGGTGCTGGCGGCGTGACATGATGCTCCTGGTCCTTGGCCTGTGTCACCTGCCAGATAACGAGCCACGGGCAAGCAAGACAGGAGGAGGATTGCATGCAGTGCATGTGGTGCGTGCTTCGTGTGAATGGAAGAAAATGCTCCCGACAGGGCAGCACGTGCAAACAAGCTGTTTCTTCCCTCGTATCTCAGCATACTTGCGATCATGATCGTGGTACACACTCGTTCTGCACCCTCTTGAACGCACCTTCAAGTCCATGAATCATGTCGAGGTCGCTTACAGTGTACCTCACGGTAGACACGACGTACTTGAATGCAACCAGTGAAACTCACTACCTTGATCTTGCCGTCTCGAAGTGGAAGACTACAAAATTTACATCCGGCCCCTGCACACCCCCTCCAGTACGATTTTGCCCGCCCACCCCTCCATTCCCTTCTGGTAGTGAGCAGAGCCAAGAGGACGCCCTCTGCAGTTGTACACAGGAGCAAGGGTATCGATGCTGTCAAAAAACATAACATTTCGCCATCGAGATTCGGGACACTGCTGGCTCCCCCCTTCGACAACCTCCCACCTTTGCCCGCAAAGAATCGCGAAGACAAGAACCGGAAGACGCCGAATGTGCTAGCTAACATGTAGACGAAGCCTCATGAACTGTGCCCATCTCCTTTGATACCTTTCTGAGCGGATCCCAGTACTCTCGCTCTTTTTCGCGCGCCAGCTGTTCTCGTTTCTTGCGCATCCTGGAAAGATGCACCACAGCGCCAAGGTACACAATGAGATTTGATTGTCCTATGCTTCGTTTTCGTATAATCATCACACCGTCCATTTAACGCGGCTTACAGTTCCTGCTTACCCCGCACCCTTGCCTCTCTAGAAGCTGGAAAGCCCTGATCAGGTGTAACTTGGAAGTCATCCTACTCGGTGCAAAAAGGGGTTTTCCTGCCTACAACTGAACCAAACGTACCGACGTAAGAGTTTCACCCGAGTTCAATCACAAGCAAGGTCGAGTTGTGCCGGTCAGCCGTGGTTGCCGTAAAGAACGACCGTACGGGTACTCTGCAACAAAATCTACTGGCAGTTGGCCCACCACACAACAAACGAGGTTTCCTAGACAAAAAATGATTGAAGTGATCGAGAGGACGTATTTAGGTCCTCGAACCAAATCTGAAATCTCGCGCACTTCTCTTTGGGCGGTGCTTAAGGCGCAACATCTCTTCCGGTAGGTAGGGACCAAGTTCGTTTACCTTGAAACTTCCATATCCCAAGTTGGGCGGTAGCCCAGCGGATCGTGGAACAACTGGCTGCAGAATGCGCAGACCTAGACGCGAGACGATGTGCACGACGGACAGCAGTAGCGCAGGCGCTCCGTTGTGGCTCTCTTGACTACAGCTAGTCTCCAACATTGATATGTCTTCGCTTTTCCGTGGCACGGTTATCGAAAAGACCAGGCAGCCCTCACGGGTGATGTACATGCTTGGAAGGAGACCGTTACGAGTTACGGAATGTCCCAGATGTATGTATGCGCGATGGTGTTGACAAGCGTTCAGTGCACTTGTGCTCAAGAACAAAATTGAGCGTGGAAGGTTCCCTGAGCGAAACGCACAAGATACAAGCCACAGGGACTTAATTCGACGGAAAGACGCAAGCACACATACTTCGTGCGATTCACGACAACGCAAGGATCGCTCCTTAGTACCACGGCAGGTTGCTCTGGATGCTTATGTGGTGTTCTAGGTGGCGAGCAGTAGGGTCGGTTCATCTCGCCTTGACTTCGTTGTAGCATTGAGGTGGCATGAGCATCGTCCGATTCGTCATGGTTGTGCTCCCCTTTGCCTGCGGAAGGGTCTTCTGCCATGCCATACGCAGGTCCACGATAGCCTAAGCCCGCCAGAGCATTGGATTGGCGTGAAAGCGATCGGGGCGAAAAGCGAGCGCGTGCCGGATAGGAGTATACTTTAGCTGGAAGGCAATACTGACGCTTTCCTAAACCTTGCAGGACATTCCTGTTCCAGGAAGACGGTTCTGTACCGCTGTAACCTTCACCTTGAATGGGACGGCCAGGACGAGGTTGACCTCGCTAAAGCTTTGCTCGCACAAGGCGCAAGGCCTCTGATGCTTTGTTCCGAACTTTTCCTGAGTCTTGACGATCTCTAGCTCGCTGCGACTGCTTCGCTTCTTCTCCTTCCTCACCAGGCTCCCGTGCGCTACGCTCTCGAACACGTTTTCCTTAATCACTGCCATACCTCGTCTCACCATCTGCAGGCCAGCAAGAAAATTAGAACTCCATGTCTTGACCCAATCTCACGGTACATTCAGAGTTGTGTGTCTGAAGTACAGCACTAGCCCCCGAGCAACCGTACAGTGCTACCAACGGTACCTCCTTTGAATAACGGTGTGTTTGTTCTAAGTTCAGACAGATGAGCGCGTAATCGCGCTTTTCTGAAGGCGAAACCTCCCCTCTAACAAGACGTCATTTTTTGTTTTTTTTTCGCATTAATGCCGCTATTGCAAATGAGTTATTGTTGAGTGCGCTCAATTTGTTTTGACGACCTGGTCGGAATGTACCGACTGACCTTCATTCGGAGATCATCTGGTATCCAATTCTCGTGGCTCATCTGCTGCCTGTTGTTCATCACCAGACCAAAGGAGCAACGAAGGGCAAGTTTAGCGAGACCAGGTTGCGTAAACCCTTGCGACGCTCTGATATCCTGTTTTGCGGTAAGGGTTAGGCTTACCAACAATCCAATTACCACAAACCGTGTTTCACAACCAGAAAGCGTCGCAGCTTGGTAGCTCGAGGTGTTTTGTCATGATGCAGTCAAGTGCAGTCATTCTCACAAAAACGTGACGGAGGGGCAAAAACGTATGGCAAGGGAAAATGACAACATTACCGCAATTGCCAACACATTGTGCGACGAGTGTTGACAATCAAAATCAGCCTAGCGTCTACAACCAATTGTTGCGTGTTTGCGAAACAGATCCGTTGTCGGTTTGGTACTTCCAACAAAGATAGCGTTATGATAGTATTGGCTTGAAAAAATGGAGGCAACTACCTGCGAATGGCGTCCTTGCTGAATTGGAACTTGTTGAGGACACCTCCGGCACTGGATGCTCTGTTTCGCTGCGAGTTGCCACGTTGTTATTGTCCAAAGGATCGATGTGAAAACATAGCCTTGTGACCATGTCTGAAGTACTACGGCAGGTGCATTACAATAGGCACCATGTCGCTGAAAATCTTCCTACGTTGCTCTTGATATTCGATAGCCACTTCCTCCGGCAAGTCCGAGGTCTCGCCACTGTCCTCTCTAGGCCAACACCAAAACAAACCAAACCATTGATACCATGGCTTTGCACCAGCAACGCAACATTCTACGGCCAAGTGAAAAATGTTTTGAACCTGAAGGGGCGATGAGTGCCGGTGACCTCTCTTTGCGCTGGACGTGTGGTGCTTTCGTGGCGCCTCCCGGCCCCCTTCGGTCCTTGCTCCGAGGTTCTTGCGAGATGCTCCCATTTTGCCCTGTAAAGAGCTGAGCAAAGCATACCCAAACAAAACAAGAAGACAGGAAGTTGCAGCTCTTGCAATGGGGCAAGGGGTTCGTGAAATCCTCAAGTGTTCTTAAACAACAAGCCGCAATTCTTCTGTTTTGGTGGTGAGCGAATGCAAGAAACCAGGGGCAAGCTTCCCGCGCCATCGCCTCGCCTGTTCGCTTACGACACACTTTCGAAGCAGATGGAACCAGCGCAAGATTGAAATAACGCATATGATGAAGGACTCACCTCATCTTGCAGCGTTCCTTGGAATCTCCTGCGACCTCGGTCATTATGGAGCCGCCCCCACGCCCCCCAGGTAACGTCTCTGAGCCGGACTCCCCTTCGGCTTTGAGCGCTGACTGGTGACCGCTCGTCTTCGGGATCGACCCAGCCGAAATGTCGCTGAACGTGCCGGTGTCGGTGGCGGCGACGTCTACCACGCTTTTTGAGAGATTGGCACCTAAAGAGCGCGGTCGCTCCAAGGAAGTCGGCATATGCAGGTTTCCAACCTGTCGTCGTCTACCTTTCGAGTCTCGTAAGCTAGCTATAGATACGGAGGAGGGTGCGCGTGATCTGACGATTCTCTCCTGCGCTAGCTCTTGGACGAGCACCTCCATGATGGCTGTTAAGCGCTGTCCAGCCGGGGCCATCGTGTTGTGTCGAAGAAGCTCCTGCGTGTCGACAGCAGTTGAAAGAGCACAATGACGTTTTCTCGAGACTATTGCAGTAGGAAGTACAAGGTAAAACGAATAAGAAGTAAGCAAACCCTCTCTTTCGTGGCAAAATGATATTCAAAGCGAGGCGGCGTGCGATGGACTTCTGTAAGTGACGGAGAACTGTGTTCGTGAAATGAAGAACAGGAACACAAATGGCGACGACCTCCTTCCTCGTTAGTAACGAGTAATTGCTACCACCTCACTCACCAAATAGTTGGACATGGGTGAATCTTGAACGCGTGAACGAGGGTTCATTTAGGCGAAAGAGGAATCACTCAATCGTTTTGCGTGAATACCAGCAGTCAACAGCCACGCCATCGGCCTGTGTAGGGTGTTAACGTGAAACTCTTTCCGCCGAGCCTCAAGATCGGAGCGCGTTCTACTTGTAATGAGCGTCTCAGATATGATTATCACACAAAAGGCCCTGACAACCATTATGCGGTTGGCGTGCATCTCATCATCCACCCAAACGGAAAGCGCCGTTGATCATGACTGATGTATGATTGCGTGCATGCACGCATGCACACATGCACGTATGTAGACTAGACCAAATAGACACTTGCTTAAAAAGTGCCTGCACTATTCGATTGAGAACAAATGGGACGGGATGGTCGATGGAGTAGCCCGAGTATGCACTGGGGCAGCCTTGTTCTTATCCTCACCGGAAGGGCCAACTTCTCGGCAAGATAGTACCAGCTGGATGCCTCGTCCGCAGTATCAGGCTGGTCGGCGACCGTACGAGCAACATCTTCCCCCTGGCGTTTTTTTGAACGAGAGTCGCTTTCTCGATCTCGAGCACAATTCGAGCATTCCTCCTCAAACTTCTCCCCCGTCTCTTTGAAACCCTTGGCCTGCAGGTAGTCATAGACTAGAAGCTCGACAAACTTGACCAACCTGCTAACATCCAGTGTCGTGCTTGACGTGCTGGCTGTCGTGGAACACATGCCTGTGTGCGAGGCTTCAGCGCCATGACACCAGCGTTTCCACGAGCCCACGAGGCGGGCGAAACATGAAACCGCCAAGAGGAAAACATGCGAACATACTCTTGGAACACCTTTGGTTCCCATTTGGCGCGCCACCAATCGCAGGTGCACCCTCTGTCACTGCTGGGTACTGGGTTGCTGTCCCTGTGACCATCTCAGGGGGTCGCCCTCTCGTATTTGTCATGGGGGGGTCATGGTCTTCAGCGTTCGTCTCCGCAATGATGGTGTCCTCATCGGAGTCCTTTCTTCTCTACAGCTCAACCGCTGGCACACGTTCAACCACGGCGGCAGCGCCCAAAGCAGGTGCAACAGCAGTCGCCCACACGGCACATCCACCAGCACCAGCCCCAAAGCCTGTCCCTGGTGGGGACCTGCTCTCCCTCAACTTCGATGAATTGTCACAGATATTGGGTGGCTCTGGGCGTGCCAAGATGGTTTGGTCGGCTTTGAGTGCTGGGGTTGATCCTTTCGGAGATGCGGCGGAATTTCTTACGGATAAGACGGCAGCAGTGCTCAAGGACACCGTCGAACGTCTACCGTGGCAGGTGTGGTATGCATGTGCTGCGCAGCAGCACCAGCAGCGTCTGTTTGATTTGTAGGCAAGCAAGGCACGGGCTGATTTGTCGTGATAGATTGCAGTGAAAAGCGGTTGAATGGGTGTCACCGCCGTGCCTACAGGCAGAGAAGAGACCCGTGATTCATGAGGCACATGAACTTTGACGAACCCATATGAACTTTGACGAACCCCGTTTTCGTCCGCTGCACGCCGTCACACACATGCACTACATAGGTGGTGCGGGAGTCTGTTTCGTCCTGCGGCACTAGGAAGCTACTGGTTCAGCTAGAAGATGGGTTGGAGGTTGAGACGGTGGTCATCCCGGACCTCAGCGGTTCAAGGTGGGTACATAAGTATCGCCAGTCACCACCTGCACACAGGCATCAACAACAATATATGCGATCGACGCTTTGCTAAGTAGCTGTGGACTGTTTGCTCGAGAATCGAGTGGCGCCAGAAGAGCTGGGATGGAACGGGGTCGCACCGCGGATGCTGCTTCGAGTCGCTGAGCACCGCCGCAGTTGGGACATCTCACAGTCACCGACAAGCAGTCTCCTTGGCACCGTTTCGGTTGTTGCTGACACCCTTGCAGTACCCCGTGCATGGCAACGCCTTCACAATACCGCTTCAAACTCATGCAGGAGAGTACGGTCGTTCTTGTACTGCAAATGCTATTACACTTCAGACATCCTAATGTGACCTACAGCAGCAGTGGCCGAATGCATGAGTCCATTGGGTTGCTAAAGTCGCCGCTGGCGAAATCTGACGCGACCTACCGGCACGCTAGGCCAGCCTGACATTTTCTGTGTATCGCCATTCTATGTCGGAACACTGTTGCTGCATGTGATTGTGCACCACCACTCGCTTGTTTTCATCGCCGCACACGCGTGCGTCCCAGTAGGGTAATCCATATCCGTTTGTTTCCGTGTTCCGTGTTCCGTGTTCCGTGTTCTGTGTTGTTGTCCCGAAACCAGGTCAACGGTGTGCGTTTCGAGCCAAATAGGTTGTGCGAAGAACTGTCAGTTCTGCATGACCGGCAAGATGGGCTTGGTGAGGAATCTCACCGCAGGAGAAATCCTGGGCCAAGTGTTCTTCGCCCGGGAGACAGTGAGGGAGCATGGGATGGTGAGCGTTTTGTAGCGTGCGTGGAGTATCGGTCTTGAGTAGCTGTCTCACTTTCGAGAGATCATCGACAACCGGACGTACAGCAGTCCTGTTTTGGTGGCAGAACGTCCAGCGGTTCTGTTTGGTCTCGAAGGACTTCAGATCACGTGGCACGGCAAACGCGAAGCAGCCCACTTTCGGGATTTTGTTAACTTTGTCGCGCCGTCTCTACTCTCTACTTTGGTGTGGTGTGCAGCAGTACCACGTTCGTCACCTAACGGTGTAGACTCGAACGATTCTTGCTGTGGCACGTTTCCCAACCTTGTCCAGCCACCCCTAACCAACGCGGTGTACATGGGCATGGGAGAGCCGCTGGACAACCCAGGGGCGGTCACGCAGTCGCTGCAAGTGCTTACGCACCCATTCGCGTTTGCGATGGCCAAGAGCAAGATCTCTGTGTCTACAGTGGGCCCTTCGCCTGCCGCCATCCGCAGGATGAAGGGCATGCCGAGTCGTTTGGCTTGGTCTGTCCATGCCGCTACTGACGATGTCCGGCGACTGCTCGTGCCCACGACCGTGCATACCATGGCTGAATTGAGGTGAGACCAACGTATGCATATGCATATTGTCGAAGAGGCGTCCGGGAGGGGAGCCCGTTCGCCACCACCTTTTGCTTTGCATCAAGCTTCAGGGCAAAAGTCCCTGGACGTGTGAGTCCACACCGCTAGTGCTTGCCTTGTTGTGCTGGTGACGTTTCGAACTTGTTTTTCCCGCGTCACCATTCCCTGCGGCGAGTTCTGTGGTGTCTACACCTCAATCAACCGCCTGACGGTCCCATTTCTTCCTCTTTTCTCCGCTGTAACTCCGGCTGTCTTCTCCCGCGCACGCTGCATACGTTGGGGGCAGGGATGCCTTCGGCGAGGTATTGCAGTCGAGAAGAAGAGAACACCTTTTCGTCGAGGTGGTGCTCATCAAAGGGATGAACGACAGCCCAGAGCTGGCCCGGGCTCTCGCCTCACTGTTGAGACCACTGCCCATTCGGGCGGGGATCAACTTGCTCCCTTACAACGATACGGGGCATCCCTTCTTTCGGGCGTCGCCAAAGGAATCTGTCGAGGAGTTCCAGAGGGTCTTGACACAAGAGGGCTTCGTGGCAACCATTCGGACGGCAAGGTAAGGGTCTCTTTTGCCGCCGACGATCTAGCGGAATGATGTGGCCTACCCGTAAACACTCTGTCGTGTGTCGATCATTCTGAATCTTTCCACATCTTCTTTGTGTGTATAGCATTTGGTCTGTGACACGTGTCTCAAAATCCCGACACCTCCAGAGACTCGTTGAGCACTGCTCCAACGAGTTTCAAGATTCGTTATATTAGTCAAGTTTCTGATGATCAAACCTGCTCCGTTCTCATCTGCTGTGGTTCCATTTCATTTCGCTTTCTTCCCACAGGGGGGACGAGGAGAGTTCGGCGTGTGGTCAGCTGGCAACGACCGCCAATAGCGAGCGTGTGCTCAAGCAGCGACATCGTA
This sequence comes from Ectocarpus sp. CCAP 1310/34, assembly GCA_902602495.3. Taxonomy (NCBI): domain Eukaryota; class Phaeophyceae; order Ectocarpales; family Ectocarpaceae; genus Ectocarpus; species Ectocarpus sp. CCAP 1310/34. Next base: position 90,211 of record CACKRE030001291.1, on the reverse strand, counting down.
GAAGTACCGATGACGACAAGGCGGCGGCGCATCCACCATGACGAGAATACTCGGCGAAAATGACAGAGAAAGCAACACCTGTAAAGCATGGTAAAGATGAAGAGTTCATTGCTATTGGCGGCTCTTGACTCTGGGGCGGTTGCTTGGGAATGCTTGGGAGTTCATGCCCGGGTTCTTTGTTTGTGCCGCCTGCTTTCCGGCTGGAACAAACAAGGATCAATCAGGAGACAACGAGGTCCGGTCTACCGACTTACTCCTCGCCCATCACCGCATCCAAACAAATGCATGTATTTCGAAATGGCCATCCTCACGCAAGCTCACCTGTGTCTCTGGAGGGCAACATGGTGGCTACCTCTGGGAGAACGCACTGCAGGAGCCCCTCCCTTGTTGATTTATTCATTTATTCCATCACTCGGTAGATCGGAATGAATGTTCGAGTTCGAGTCAGCCCGGAATGAGAACTTCTGAGTAGGGAGCCTTTCTGTGTGGCAAGGGGTACTACTACACCTCGTCTGACTGGCTGGCTGGTATAATTTGCAAGCGCCCAATGTGACTGTTTAGCTTCTTCGTGGTTGACATTATCCATAGCAGAAGAAACCGTGGAAGATCCCACCCATTTCCCGAACTCTGCCAAGGGACCATGCTCACCCCGCTGCGTCACACACTGCAGAAACAAAGGGCAAACACAAAAAAACATAAAACACACAAAAAAAGCGGGAGGGGCGCTTGGTGCTACTACTACACTACTGTATACTGATGCCCTCGTTGCACGAGCGTCCTGTTGAGTGACTCTTCAACAAGAGACCAATAAATTTGCATCAACTGGCCGCAGGTCTCATACGCCAATGGACCCCGCACACGCTATAGAACGCTCATACACGTTACAAGTACTTGCACGCTCTTTATGTCCTCCCTCAGAGTTGAAATTTATTCTTGGATGCTCTCATCGTCATGTTTATCTAGGTTCTACGACTATTCTTTGCATCTGAGCGGAAAATCGAACACGGTCTCATAGACCCTGTGCAAGAAAACCCACTCTGCCGCCAAATAGCCCCGTCACCATCACATGCACCAATGCTCATCTTTGGGAAGAACGCGTGCCCAGTACGGCAAGAAGAAGACGAGCTGAACTGTCTAAATACCACGCGCGAGAGTGAGACAGACGAGTGTGGGGGAACTTGACAAAAGCAAAGCAAAGAGCTCTGTTCTGCTTGAAAACTACGATCCTTCACTGGGAGGGATATACTCCTACCCTCAGTAATCACTGGTGTCGACAGGAGAGCTGCAGTGCTGGCCCTTGACGAGCCTAACCCCGGTCCGGTCTCTCTCTGTTGCCGAAAGGGGCGGCGCGGTTGGAGGCCCCGTGCATATACCGGATGAACATTATATGCCCACCCACCTTACCGCGGGGGCTTGAACATGTCGAGTGCTCGCTACACAAGCGAGAGACGAGAGATGGGACACGAAATCACGAACTGTAACTCGCGCCTGTATGGAACGCAAGGTCGCCGTTCACCGTTGGGCAACGCTTGCCTATGTAATCCTGCTGTTGTGTAACTCTCCCGCTCTGTCGATGGCCTTCTGCGTGCATCACTCTCGCTACCTTCGCTCCGCGAGCTACGCTCGAAGCTTCGAGTCTGCTCGACTAGCCGCCGCGACTTCCACCCTGCCACGACGAAAAGGCATCCGCCGTGGCAGGGCGACGAGCATGCTACACTCCGACGCATGCGGAGGATCTACCTCTGCTTCTTCTTCTCGAGTGCAGCTTTCGCAGTTGCCTACCGCAATGGACAGAATTCTACCTTTCGGGCGCTGCGTCGGGGTGGCGTTGCCTCCGGCCTTGACCGATGATGTCATGACAGCGGCAGGAAAAGAGCTCTTGCCCAAGGAGATGGCGTACTGCCTGGGGCTGCCAAGAGCACTGCAGGTGGGATTTGTTGGTTGTCAAGACTGTTGGCATGGTTTGGCTTTGGAAGCTCAAGTGTCTCACACCACAAGCTTCCGGTGCGTCTGATCCCTGCTGGTTGTTTCACAGCAGTCGACAAGTCTACATTACGGCCCTTGTGTGCGCACTGCGTGCACACACTATGCATGCATACGCATACAACTCTCGATCGTGCCCCAAGGTGTTCGCTACTCGCTGGTCACTCGGGGTGTAGTACACTCGCTCGCGGCCAAATATGACTTGCTCCGTAACTGCTGTCGAACATGGCGAGGTCGTTGGCGATTGACAGGTTGTTTGTTTCGCACTACCAGGTACCCGGCGTGTCGCTGGAGCGACTATGATCATTCCTTTGCCACACCGGCTCTTTACGAGTACATGAAGTGTTTCGCTACAGAATGCAGCAGTTGCAGCCACAACTTTACTCTGCTTATCTAGTCGATGTAGACATAGCAAAGCTTTGCACGTGGTAGATCCTCTGTTTCCAGTCCCGGAGTCACAGCAGATGTCGAGTAATCACATCCAGGCGTGAGATGTGAGACCAACTTTTGAGAGTAACGTCCTCATGACCGGCGTGTCTGCGTGTTGGTGTTGGTGGTGAGGGTGCCGCCGCTCGTTCAATAGCATGAGCCTTTCCGTGCGACATTCCGTCCCAAAAGCAAGCCCGTCGTCGATACCGTGTCGCTTTCGCTACAATACGTGTCAACCTGGCTGCACCCCTAGGCCACTCTCTGGAAACCGTTGGGAGTGATGTCCTCAGTCACACGCCCCGGCAGTCCTCCTCTCACAGCAGCACAACCGTCGGTGTGCCTCCCTTTTTCGTGTTTCGCGCCCTGCTCCTTGTGTGATGATCGTCTCCAGTTGGGTTTTCTCGGCGGGCGGCTTGCTATCCGTCGCGCGTTAAAGGGCATGAAGGACGTTACAGCAGCCGCGTCCTTACAAGCAATCCTTCACAACCAAGATGGTGCCCCGGTGCTGCCAGAAGGAGTCTCCGCGTCCATAAGCCACAAGCAGCATTTGGCTGTTGCTCTCGTGCAGTCCGGGTGCGAGGGGCACTTGGGTAAGCAACGTGTGCTCCCCGAGTAACCCGGTTGGGCGTAAGACATCGAGTGCGAGGGACTCGTAAGGTCGGTTTGGTCGAGTCTGTGGCTCAATTCCCGAGGTTTGCTGGTGGATGGTGCTTGTGTCCGTGCTGTCCCGCTACGCACATGTTACTGTCTGCACAACCGAGTCTTGCATTTCTCGCGGTACTGCTACAAAAGTGGGAATTTCGCTTGGGGAGGGTGCGAGGTATTCACCTGAGCGCGCTTTGAGGTCTTTGTTTTTCCTTTCTAAGAGTGCGGTTGGGGAGATACTTGAAAGCTCCCGGAGCGGTTTCTCCGTGTCGAGACGACGAAAACAAAGGAAGCAACAGCAACAACAACACCTACAAGCGACAAAAACTAGATACATGGGAAAACGTTTCTCATTTATCTAGCCACTCGCTCGTGGCAAGTGAAAAACGTGCATGTTCCCGGCGAGTGCATGACGCTGGCTTGAGCCTGCATGCGCACCAGATCACCAGTCAGTCAGTCCTTCAAGACTATGAGGCCCGCCAACTTTCGACCTCTTCTCAGTTTCGTGTTACGTCCAAGAGACGGGGTCTTCTGTTTGAAGTCCCAAGGCTTCGGTTTCTCATGCGGTGCTGTCGATGTGCTTTGCAACAGGTGTCGATATCGAGCTTCCAGCCGTGCAGAGGCGTTTGGACCTGCGCCGACGAGTGCTGACGCCGAGGGAGTGCGATAGCCTTGGTGGCGTTGATGGGATGAGCGACCAGGAGGAGGTGCTGCTAAGGTTTTCGATGAAGGAGGCTGTGTACAAAGCGGCGCATCCGTTTCTACAACGCCCGCTGGGATTCAAGGATGTGAGTACAGTGCCTCGCTTGAGAACACCAAAACTTGGGAAACTTTTTACAGGCATCGTGGCTCGCATAATATATAACGTAAGGAGGCGTATCAACCTTACGGTCACTTCCCCGGCTTATGGGCACTTGTTTTAGCAAGAAAACAGGTGTATCCATACCCGGGGTTCCACTTGTAGTTGTGGCTGGCAGTGTACGCTGTACACAGAATGCTGTTAAGAGGATTTTTCGTATTGGAGCTCTGTCGGCTCTTAGCCAATCGTCTCGCTTCGATCGTCGCCCCTGATAGGTTGAGGTGCAGCCTGTGCGAGGGGGAGGGTGCGAGGTGCGTACGACTACGAGAGGGGCATGGGGAGGCCTTCGACTGTCCGCGGGATGGATGTTCTTTACCGACGTGCTTGGTCAGCCCTTGTTTTTGTCGTATTGCAAGGCGGTTGACGGTGGTGTGTTCAGTAGCAGCAGCAGAAGAAGAAGCACAAGTGTAAGCAGAAGCGGTGGGCTGGCGAGTTAGCAGATCGCCCCGTACATTTCCTGCCTGCATTGTGGCAAGCAAGTTCACCACACGGGGTTTTCTCCTGTGGCTGGGCGTGTACGATACATGTACACATGCATACTCGCCCCAAGATTTACGAAGTTTCAATCAAGGATCTACTCAGGAGAGGGGGTCTACGTTGTCTACGCATGTGCGCGCGTGGTGTAGTCGACGTCCACCATGCCTCCCTGGATTGCTGGAGTAGCACGTGCCGACTGTGGCGGTAGCACATGGGGGGAATGGGAGACATGAACATTTGTGTTAGGACATCGAGGACAACCTTCTCAGGACCGTTTATTTGTTTGATTCCGCACTTGCGGAATAGTCAGCAAGACGAGCGGCGCGGTGGAGGAGTGTATCTTGAGCAAGTGCTGTCGGCGGATATATTGTTATTCCTCTCGCCGATCATTTTCCGTCGCTCGCAGTGCTTGGTTACCCCAGTATATCGCGTAGCCTCTCTAATTGAACAGCCTTGATCCGGTATCTGGCTCCTCCCGGGAGCATGCCGTGGCTGGCGTTTCGCGATTGGGGCTCAGCAGTCCTTCCCTCAAAGAGATTCGAGGACCATTGAAACGCGGTGCCAGTGTCTCCGGCAGTGCTATTGCACAGTGCTACAGTGGTCGTTTGTGGCGCTGTTGGGCATTCATCCATCACACTCGCCAAAAGTCTTGTTTGCCTTAGTCGCCACTCTTGAGGCAAGCACAAGTAGTTGCGTGGCCCTCCAGCAGTACCCTGCGAAGAAAGGTGCGCACTGACTGCTGTCTGTTGGTGCCTGATTATTTGGGGAACAAGCGTGGACCTCGTTGGTACTCGCGGGCTTTCGCCTACGAGCATCTTGCAAGACCGCGGGCAAAACGAGGCAGTAAGAGAATCTTGCAGTACATCCCAGCTGCCGAGGCGCTTGATCCAGGCAACGACTCTGTGCTGTTTGTCAGAATTTATCGAGTGATATATTACAAGCCCAGAGTACAAGTAGAACATACTTTAAATGCATGTCGTGCCTTTGTCGGACAATGATGGCTTGACCCCGTTGGCTGCAACATCATCCCACGCTCCCGGCACTCAAGCCGCCACGACTTACGGCAAGTTAAATGAATCCTAGATCACCTTGTTTGTGCTCGAAGGCAGGTACACGACGTGCATAGTAAACTGTCCATGCTGGTTGGATGTTCATAACCGCTCTCCAACCTATCCTACAAAAATCCTTTGGACCGACCAACGCAAGGTCGCGGCAGTTGCGTCCAACGGTGCGGCCAGCGCTCGGCATGGAGACCACGTCGCGGGAAGAAAAAGGGCAGATATGCCCACTGTATTCGAAGATCTGACAGCCGCTTGAAAAAAACCTCTGGAGGACACAATACAGGCAGCTTTCTGTGCAGATGGCAAAGCGAGAAAACTGTTCGTGTACCCACATGTGACGCCAGACCAGCTGTGCGCGCCGCCCGTACTACAAGGGGATATCACAAGGGGAAACGGTTGCGATACAACCGGACCCTATAGTACGAGAATCCACCAGCAGCAACAAACACCGGCATACTATTAATAAACAAAAACTTACATGGAATGGATTATAGAAAGAACGAACAACGAGCGACAGATAAGTTACTGCTGTGATGCAGCCAGTCATCATGCGTTTGTGGCAGTGCTGGCAACAAATGACCCTCACAGAACGCGGAAATCAAAGAGCACCGGTGCCATGACAACATTCTAGAACCCTTCACAAAACGGACGTAACCACGAGACGACGATCAAGACACTGTGCTGCAGAGGTGCAGCCGGCCATGTGTATGTGGCAGTGCTGGCAAAAACAACGCTAAAACAATGGACAACGGAACAAGGAGCACCGTCGACATCATAAAAGGTCTAGGTACTCTACCCTGAGGCTTACATACGAAGTATTTAACAAGTCGCGTCCAAGAATGAAAATAAGCCTGCGCGTTTCGCCAACAAACCTCTACGCGCCAGGCTGCACCTCGGGTGTTAATGTACAAGAGTGCACCGCACACTGATGAAATGTACTGTCCCACTCAACAGAAACAGACGCTCAGAGAAACCAGAGCTTTCGATACCCCATTCATAAATGGAGTGCGTGAGTGGTGAAACACGCAACACTGCTGCGACAACAGAAGGAGAGGGAAAACGTGCCGATACGGACATTGACCCCCTCTCTTCAATGGATAAAAAGGAAAACATCTAAACCTAACTGCCGCGTCCTCCTCCTTACAAAATGCGCGACGTGACTGTTGTGTTGTCTGTTCAACAGTGAAAAGCTCACCCTACCAGGTACAGCGAATATAGGCAAACAGGCGACTGACTTGCTGTTCGGGATTCTCGAACGGCTAGACTTTCTTCTACGGCTGAGTGTCAACCTAGAACGTAAAAAACTTACAACGGCGGAGCCAGCGCATCCCAACAAAAAGAAAGGGACCTGCCCCCGCCACGCCCCACGCATGCATCAGACAACTCGCCTGGTTCTACCTCATCGGCACGCGGAAAATAACATCTAAATTAAAAAAACGCACCCCCATTTACCTGCCACTCTCGGCTTGGCGACACAGCAACATTGCACGAGGGCACATATTTCAAACAACAGGTACCTGGGTGTGTCTACCGTGATGCCAACCCTTTTCACCACTGGTCCTTCCTCTCCGCTTCCCAAATCAACACTTCTTCCTGTGCTTCCCTGCCCTTGCAGTAATATCGCTGGTGTCGAAAATGCATAGGCATCTGTACGCACGCCGCCTCTGACTAAAAGTACGGCAATTTAAGTTGCGCTAAACACGCTTCACTTTGAGGCGATTCACGCCTGCTGCGCGGAACCTTCGCCGGGGCAACACCGACGACACACGAGCTGGAGCCTGCTACATGCATCAGGCTTGAGAGATACAACCAATGCGACCAGCCTCGTCGTCCGTGTCGTCCACGAAAAACGTGGCGAACCAAGAGAATCAATCCAATACAGAGAAACAACGAAGAACGTGCGGACTTGACAGAAGCAGCGCGACCTGAACGGCTTCACTGCAGGGCTCAAAATAAGGCCTTTATCGCCTCTCTCGAGACCCTTCGGCAAAGATAACATACATCGGCCCGGCCCATCCGTTTCAAACAGAAGAAAATAAAACTGCAAACCGACGGTCGAAACCCGACGCATTTCACTTGAGACAAGTGTGTGTCGGACCCATCATGCCGCAGGCACCGAGCACCCTTCCTTCTTTCTAGACAGTTTCAGGGTGTACGGTTGCAGAGGAAAATCAACCTCCCAAGTTGCAACAAAGAGCCCAAAATCACAGGTTCCGCCAGCCCCAGGCTTCGCCATCATGAACACGCACATGTATCACACTACGCGTGGTGCTAACAACGCAGCGCGTCGGCATTCCGAACCTTGTCACAAAGCGCTCGCCCCACTACCCGTACATGTCGGCCTCATCAATACTGTGCAAGCTCCCGGCGGGCGACACGGACCCCTGCCCATCCTCCTCCCTCAGCACGCTGAGGGGTGCCCCACGCTCCGAGCCCGCTCGCCTAGTGAGAAGCTGCCCGTCTGAAGTCGGCGTCAGCAGGGTCGAATCGTCGTGCGAGCCTCTGGCGCTCTCGTAGTCGTCATCGCACTCATCGTCTTCCTCGTTGTCCCAGCCCATGACCCACTTCGTTGCCGCTGCCTCCAAGCTCTTGACCGAGACGTTGGGGTTGGGGATATGCCTTTTGGTCCGGTAGGTGCTCTTCGCGGAAACCTGGTGTCCGAATCGCACCACCCATCTGCAGCAGTACAGCAAGTACAGCAGTGCCGCGATCGGCGTGGGTTCGTGATGGTGATCGTGTTCGTGTTCGGGTTAGGGTTAGGGTTGTAGAACGTTGCCGAGGGAGGGAGGAGCGTCGACGTGAGACACGAGTCCTGGTACAATCATCGACGAAGGTTGACCTACCGCGGGCTCATGGCGTAGGTCATGGCAGTCAGGACGCATAATACACAGGTAGGGCATGCGGCAATACACGCCTCAAAATGCGCTGCCCTCTACAATAGCCAAAACATGCCCGGAACAAAGAAGACATTCGGCGGCAGCAAACTAGCCACAACAATTTCGCCGCATCGATACAAAGCCACCATCAAATAAATCCAGTCGGTGGCTACGGGCCACGGCGACGGTCGTACCAACAAAACATCCACGGAGCCCCCACAACAAAAACAGAGCAGAACGAGAGTGTGAGGGTACAAAATGTCCTCCCGAAGAGTAAAGCACACCGTGAATCGAGGGTAAATATCACATACGAACCTCGACAGATCCTCGACCGGCGGGCCGTCGACATATATCGCCGGGCCCCCGCCATACAGGCGCATGAGCTGGTCCCAGCACTCCGCCCCCACCCGTCGGTAGTCGCCCGCCTGCTTGCCCATCGCCAGAGTCAGACCCTCGTACGGGATGTGCCTTTCCGCCAAGAGAAACGACAACCGCAACAAAAATGCGACAGACTAATAAAACCCAATGTCCCGCGAGGGAATATCTCGTCAGACAGCAAGGATCATGATACAACAGAATTGTTGAGTGGTATCGACACCGATACACGACGGGAACGTTGACATCGAAATTCATGTCTCCCACAGCAACACCTGTCGCTAATACAGAAAGGCGACAACAAACACGAACACTTTCATGGTAGTGCCCCAGGACGTCACAAACGTCCGCCCGACAAGTACAACTCATCTTAACGACAGCAGCAGTCATGCGCCAAGGGCACCAATCGCTTCATACTGTCACTGTCGACCTCTAGAACAAGCCGCGGGAACAACATGCCAGCAGCCACCTGGCTACGGCAAGTGTCCGCCTTTCAGCAGCACTTCCAAAGAGGATCCAACTCCCAGTCGCTGGCACTGACACCCTCTCTATTGCACCAATGGTCCCGTCGTATATTGTCCGACTTTCGACTCTATGGGGGGTGAAGTCGCGGCGAAACAGCTGCATCCACATTATGTCTTCAAACACAGGCGGTGCAATCGGTCGAGCCAGAGACACGTGCACTGAATAACGCACACATGAACTTTATTTTACCCGCTGACACTGACGTCGTTTCAGTGGTCTGCCCCTTGACGCGGTCGTTGCTAACCACAAACACACACACCGTTTCTCCGAGTGCAGCATCCAGGAGTTGTCGATTGGTCCGGGTGGAGACATCCTCCTCTTCGAAGTGCAAAATTCAAGCCAGTGGTCCATCCAACGAGCGTCGACGATGAACCATCGCTCTCCCGGCTGCATGGGTGAGGTGATCGGCTTGCCCGCTGTCACAGCCGCTAGCTCCTGCACGCGGTGTTCCCATTGGAGAGCCGAGTTCTGCAAAAATACAAGGCAGCACAAAACAAGCAAGAGGGTGTTGGCCTTGACCTCGCCAATCGATAAGCTACGGTAATCTAAGCCCTGTAGACTTGACTAAAAAACCAGCGTGACGGGAATGCCAACATTTCAAAACTATCTATACATGCCTCCAAATAGCATGCATGAATCAAATAGCTAGCACGCGATCGTACTTTGATGCAACACCAAAAAGGAATGTGGCACATTAAAGACGCACAGCAACAGGAAAAATAAGTGACAAAAAAAAACATGTCCTTGGACTCACTTGTGTAGTTAGTGTTTTCGCCTTAATGGGCACTTTTACCTACTTCTACTTGTATACCGCTTCCCACAAACTAAAAACAACAATTAGTTAATAGATAAAAAGACTTAGCACGAAGTGCGGGCCACAGGACATTTTTAGGGTGGGTGTTTCAATTCATTTTGTTGTACTTCCTTGTGGGGGGTTCGCTGATCAAGCAGGAACAGAGGAACAAACATGTACCTTGAAGATGGTGCCAGCGTTATTGGCAGTAGGCAACACCATAGAACCTCCACCTCCGAATAAGCTCGTCCCACCGCTCTTAATCGACCCGTTCAAGTACAGGCTTCTAGCCGATCGCTTGTGCATCGTCAGCTTCTCCTCCACAAATCGGGACAGCTCCGCCTGGCACAGCGGCAGTCGGCACATCGATACGCCAAGGCAGCAACAGCAGCAGGTGAACGTTAGCACGAGGCAAAGGCAAAGAGCGTTAGGGATATGGTTAGCATGTGGCAAAGGCAAAGGCAACGGCTCCAACGTACCAGACTGCACCGAGAGAACGCAGAGGACACCGACGGGCAGCAATCGCCATTTGTCAGCACTCTAGAGTAGGTAGGCCCACTGCTCCTATTTTAGCATGTTTGATCCCTTTGCCTTGTTTTACCTTGCTTTACCCGAAAACGTTCCCCGGCCATGGGACCGAACGGCGTGTCCCAAGTGCAAAGTTATCTTCCAATCTTGTAAATCTTGGAAGGCCACAGCCCCGAAACCTTGCAGCGGTACCCGTAGCACTACTCGATCGCCTTGGTCTACCGTACCGGCAAGACTCTCTCGAGGTCCCCAACGTAGCAGCGGGAAAATAAATATCCCGCTCTGCCCCTGCAAGGAAACAAGCGTGCCTCGTCTCGTGATGGGATGGGATACGTCTTGAGTGCTCGGTATGGCCGACAAAGACCATGCACCAGTCCCGTCCCCAACCTGCCCCTTTGAGCCTTGAGCCTGGGCTGGCGAATATCCGGCTACATCGCTCCGTCCCGGCTTTGTAGGGATGAGAGGTCACAAGTCTAACGACGGCATGCACGGCTGTGAGTACTCGAGTATACATACCCCCGCCCTCATGCCGTATCTCACCTCGCCCCCCCCACACGCGAATGCAGAAGCCGCCGTTACATGAGCCACCCTCTGCGCCTGGTGACTGACGTCATCCCACCAGCCCAACCCTTCTCCGCCCGCGTCCGCACTTCCCCTCTCCATACCGTCCCCACGGCTCGAGTGTTCCCCGGTGCCGCGTGTCCCTGCAGCTCTAACCTCCGCTACCGACTGGAAGGCGACGAGCCACACGTGCATGAGCTATTGTTGCATGAAAATTGCGGGAGGCATCCATCCGCACACCCATTCGATGGTCGTCAGAAGGATGGCGTGGCGGGGGTAGCGAAGGACGGAGGGGAGAAGCAGGCAGCCCACGAGAGACATGCCATGTTGGTCGAGGCGGGGTATTCGTCGTCGGTCAGCAGACGGTTGTAAGGAGTGACGCCGTGGGTTGGCAGCAAGACCACTATTGATATTGATTCCCTCAACAACAGCAACCACATGCCAGACAGATCCCCCAGGTAAGCAACTGCCCCTCGCAAACGATCGTATCGTTTCCCTGGTACAAACACTGGCAGAACGGTTTACAACTATTTTACGCACATGTATCTTAGCATCAATCATCAGCCGGGGAGTGCGAGAACACGACGTTTCATGTAGCGCATGCCCCCCACCTTTTCGGACTTGAAGGACAGGAGCATGGAAGGAAAGCGCTCCGCCTTATCCTCCAGCACCAAGCAAAAGGCGTGAGACGACAAGTTATCCTTAACTCCTGGCCGTATCAAGGGCGCGACCTGCCGTGCCGTGTCGTGTTGAATTGTGTCGTGTCGTGTCGTGTTGTGTCGGGGGGAACACAGATGAGCACGAAAAAACTGCTGTACAAACAACACGCTCTGGCGGAAAGGTGCGGCCGCCCATCCCACCATGACGCCACTTCGCCGACACCGGACCGTGACCGTCGCCTCTTTTCACACCAAGACAAGTGCTGTACGTCCAGCAGCCCCCAAGCACCAAACATCCCCTCATGCCTGAGCTACTATGCACCCGCGGGATAAGGCACTTGCCAGTGAATGACGATACAACTCACACTGTCATTCAAGTACAGTAGCGGCTACGGTTTAAGAGAAAATGTTTGGAGAAAGTACCGATTTCAGAGAGTCGAGCTGGCTTGTCACGACCGAAATCGATCTAAGAGAAATATGGCCATATTTCTGAGATTTTCTCTTAAACCGAACCTCTAGAAAGAGCCACGTGGCTGTCACACACACGACTTGCAGACGACACGCCCTGCGCAGCAAGCAGACGCTGCACAGCGGTCCCCGATCACACCCTAGGTCCACCAAATTTCACAAACTACCGTTCGTAGAGCGCAAGAACGAACGTTCAACGAAATGTATCATGACACGACATCATTCATCATACATCTCCGACACAGGTATCACGAGTGTACCCAGTGCTTGCGGTGGGTACACTGCTCACCACGCGAGGACCAAGAAACATGATTTTTTGGCAGCGCGTGGAGCTAGCCCAAGATGCTATAGTAACTGGCGCGATGTAACATGGCGAGTTATACGCCCTAAAAAAAATCCTTGAGCTGGTTGAAACGGGAGCGTCCATATTCCATGGCCTTTAGAATGCTACGGCTTGAGAGAATATTCTCCTAAAACACGTGCACGGTTCAGGAGAATATTCTCTTAAACCGTAGCTGACACGGTATTATATCAAGCACGATTCAAGAGAAAATTAGGGGACAGTCACCATCCTCTCTTAAACCGTAGCCGCTACTGTACGCCAGACTGGTCAATGCATGACATGACACGTGAAATGGCCCGCCGGAACATCGGGGACAACAAGGCAGGACTCACGTGTGCACTGTCGAGGGGGAAGGCCTTGGGGATGCCGCCGGAGGAGCGCCTGCTTGCCTCAGGCTCGGATGCCGTCAGGTCTACTTCGCGCGTGTAGATGAGCAGCATCGAAGTCGACGGGTTGAGAACGAACCATCGCCGTTGCCTGTGCCGAGAAACGGGTGGTGCGTGCGACAGCGGAAATTCATCATGTACAATATGCATAGTACGTTGAGCAGCTACTGTACATGAGAGAGTAGAGGCAACGGTCACCGTTTGAAGCAAGCGTGTGGTGCACCACGTCAAGCCTATTTATAAATGGCGGCCGTGGTATCGACTCGACACAGAGAGACAGCCCCCCTCGCATCGATACATGTACCAGGTTGCGGCCCGCAGCGCCACCACAAAAGTTGGCTCCATAAACTTGGTCGAGGGACAACACCAAGGCAGTCACGAATACGGCCCACTACCCACGGCTGGTCGATGGAAGGATCGACATTTCACCACGCAACGAAATCAGCGTCTGCCGCCGGAGTGCTGTCACCGTTCCTAGGCGAGATCGGGACAACTAGAAGAAGCAACGGCGAATTCATAGCAACAACATCAGGCATCTATTCTCATAGCGTCCCGTCTTGCGGCGACATCCGCTTGCAGACGACCCGACATGCTTCGGCTAGCGCCTACATCGCTCCTCACTCACCAGGAACTCTTCATCGCCAGCGCCTTCCTCCCGCTCGTCTTCTTGGCCAGCCAAGCCGCCAAGGCCTTGCTCCCGTCTGGCAGGTCGATATACAGCGAAGACTCGTCCGTCCCGCTGCTCGCACGCGATAGCGACCCCCCCAGCCCCACCTTCTGCAAGCTCCCGGAGGAATCACCCAGCCCATTGCCTGTGCCCCCCAGCTTGGGCACCGTAGGCGGGAGGCCCGCGGGTATGTCCTCCGGCTTCGCGGGGGGGCCTACGGCCACCGTTTGCCCGGGCGCGAGAGGCAAGGGCATGGGTTCCTCCTCATGCGCTCCGTCGGAGGGGAACCAGGGGTGCTGGAGGAGTTCCACGGCGGAAGGGATCGCGACCCCGGGGTCTGTGCCCAGCATCAGGTCGATAGCTTCCCTGGTGGGAAAAAAGCGTAATACGTGTGTGTAAGCTCTCTCTTGGACTAACACTGGCGCAGAGTCTAACCAAGCGCCTTTTTGTGCACAAGGAAAACAGTCGCTTGTTTTTCGTACAGCACAGCGCGTCCGCCAGCGCGCTGTCCGGAATGCACCCGTGGGCGCCGTGGGCGGGGGGCGGGGGGCGGGGCAAGGAACAAGGACAGCTTCTCGGTCGCCACCACGATGAGATACGCATGCCTGTTTCAAAAGCTTGGCTTCCCCGTTGCAGGCGACACGGCACGAACCGTTTCACGGCACGAGGTTCGTTCTCACCTTGGTCCTTGGTCTACCCCTCCTTACACAGGATACATAGACCTGGGCTGCTGCGGGAGAAGGGGGCGCGACCCACAATGATCAACCCTGATTCCCTGCCCCGATACCGACCGTACCGATGAGAGCAGTGTGGCTGTTCAGCGACGCACAACCACAGGCGGTATCGGAATCTACTTGCCTGCCAAGGGGAGACAGCTCGGGCACCCCCGTGCTCTCCGTAGTCGCCCGATAGCTCTCCAAAGGCTCGCCCGCCGCCGCCCCGGAATCACCCATGAGAGCGGCGAACACGGTCAGGCCCAGGGACACGATGTCCGCATCCCTTACAGAAACAAAACACAGTATGCATGTAGACATGTAGAAACGATCGTCCAATACGACGAGATTGAGGTAAAGGAAGGTATGACGGTATGACATATGCATGAGTCCAGTCATCAGTACGCCCATCCCATCTATCAGCAAGCTTCTTCCGGCAAACCCGTTTTCTGGTCAACTTTCTCTTGGCCGTCGCGGCCTTTACCCAGACTCTTAGTACTCCCAGTGTATTTGAGGCTCAACTATGTACCTGTCAGACGCTCGCTTAACTACTGGAGGCCGCCAAGAACAAAGCTGAAATGGTGCTGATCAACTTACACCAAGACGGATCATGTCAGCGTGTTCGCGTTCTTTCCCCTGCTGTGTCAAGTTTCAAGACTCTAAGACTGAAGTCTTTTCATTGGTCAGCCGGTTGTCGCTGTCCGCAACCCTAACCCTTAGCAAGCAACAAAAGAAACACACACACATGCCGATATCCTTCACCTGAGATCCTTGTCCACCGTGCCCACAGGACTCCCGCCCGCTTGCCACGCATCACCGGCCCCGTGCGCCTTCTCCAAGTAGCACAGCTTTGCCGTCGCAGCCCCTAGCTCGTTGTGGCTAGGGGACGAGAAGAAGATCCTCCCCGGGGTAACGTGTCCGTGGAACAGCCCTTGAGCGTGCAGCGAGGCTAGTGCTGAGAGGACGCTGATCGAGAGGTCACGTATATGCGGCGTCGTGGTAGCAGCGGGGGGGTGGGTGGGGGCGTCGGCACAGCAGCGATTGGATGGTAGGTAACCCGATACGAGGTGCACTACCGTCAACAACAGAGTGGCCTGAGAGCTAAGGATATCTATCGCCCGAGTCTCTCCGAGAATCTACAACAACAACGACATTCGTCCTAGAAAAGCCGAAATGTGGATTTGGCTCTTGAGTACAGCAGTGGCCAGCGTTGCGGCAGAAGTTCAAGGAGGTTGGTACGATACACCACGTTTGCCACAAACGGCTTCGTTATCCTGCATCCCGCGCCTCTCTTGGGCAGCTAGGGTAGCCTGTGACCACGGACGGTTTCCTGGCCATGTAGTCTCGTACGAATGAAATAAGGCTGTGCATGTTCGGACTACACACGGTAGTGGATTGGACACTTTTTGACCCAGTACTTGATTGGAATCAACAAGCTGATCACAAGTCTGAGGCAGAAGTTGATTGGAATCAGCGAGTTGATCAAGATTCTGAGGCAGTAGTTGATTGGAATCAAGTCTTGTACTTCATCCAGCTACTGAGGCCGTTTCTTACGGTTTGAAAAATTCCAGTTGAAAAATTGAAATTTTCAATTTCCAGCCGAACAGAGCTTCTTACGATTTGGAAAATCGATTTTTTTGAGAAAGAAAATTTCAACTCGGGCCAAAAAAAATGAAAACCCTTTACGCAGTTGAAATTTTCAGAAATTTTCAGGTCGCGACCGAGTTGAAAAAGCTAGTTGGAAATCCAAACCTAGGGGGGGGGGGGG
>CACKRE030001291.1:54789-68062 GCA_902602495.3 Ectocarpus sp. CCAP 1310/34 | reverse complement strand
AAACAAGCCAATTCACTTCGTGAACTCGGCAACCAGGTGACCGTTGTTTTTATGACCTCTGTTTTTTGTTGGCGGTAATCATAATGGTGGTCGAGTAGATCATGTTGTGCGGGGTGGAGAACCCTCACTCCGCGCAAGGGGGATGATCGCACCACGTTGTGTTAAAATGGTCGAGCACCCTCGAGGCAGTTACACAGCAGTGCTTACAACTGTCTCAGGAAGTGAAAGCACTAGAAAATATACTAAGTCATGCGCAGCCGTCATCCGTACGCAAGGAAGTAAGGACAAGATGCCGGACACCCTCAGCAGGATGCAGCGCACCCTTCATGCGACTCGCCGAATATCTCACGGCGCTTCGCGCTTGGTGATGTGAGAGCCTGGTCCGGTGAGAACCCGGCGTGCTCCGTCCCGGCTTTGTAGGGATGCGAGGTCAATGGTCTAACGACTACGGCATGCACGACTATGAGTACACCCCCCCCCCCCCCCCCCCCCCCCCCCCCCCCCCCCCCCCCCTGTTTGCCATCGGGGTTGGGTTTTCGTCGCTTGGCAACGACGTTGTAAAACAAGCCAATTCACTTCGTGAACTCGGCAACCAGGTGACCGCTGTTTTTATGACCTCTGGTTTTTTTTTTTGCGGTAACCATAATGGTGGTCGAGTAGATCATGTTGTGCGGGGTGGAGAACCCTCACTCCGCGCAAGGGGGATGATCGCACCACGTTGTGTTAAAATGGTCAAGCACCCTCGAGGCAGTTACACAGTGCTTACAACTGTCTCTGGAAGTGAAAGCACCAGAAAATAAATTAATTCATACGCAGCTGTCATCCGTACGCAAGGAAGTAAGCACAAGATGCCGAACACCCTTAGCAGGATGCAGCGCACCCTTCATGCGACTCGCCGAATATCTCACGGCGCTTCGCGCTTGGTGATGTGAGAGCCTGGTCCGGTGAGAACCCGGCGTGCTCCGTCCCGGCTTTGTAGGGATGCGAGGTCAATGGTCTAACGACTACGGCATGCACGGCTATGAGTACACCCCCACTCCCCCCCTCCGTCTCGCACTTGTGCGAACGTCGAGTGGGTTTTACGCCAAGAACAGAAAAAATATGTTTCTTTCTGATCCAGACTTCAACATTCCTTCTTCATCACCGCGACCCCACACATACTGTACATACCCCCCCGGGGGAAAAAAGGAAAGCGCTTCAGATGAGGCCGGGGCTACCCTACACCAGGGCAATAATGCTGACACACACACGACAAGTATTGGAAAAAAATGAATAGGTGTGTCAGCATTCCGCACTATGACACGTTGCTTAGGTGTTGACTCTTTCCCAAACAAAGCGTGTTACCGCCGCCGCCGACGCGAGGTGTAAAAAACTGCTAAACTTACGTTACAATGTACACCCATCTTCAGGTGGAGGGTGGAGGGGGATCATCATGCAGTAGTCGATTTCCGTTGAGCTCATCAAAAGGACCACTGCTGCTGCGGCAGCGCACATGCCGGGTAGGCAGGCTGAGTGTGTGTGTGTGTGTATGCATTTTCCAATTTTCCCGCCGTCGTGCCTAAGGAGCGTGACGTGCTTAGTCAACCACGTCGACAGCTAGAGGTGTGCTATCCGTTCTCGCCAGCACACTAACAACAAACGAACCTCCTCCCTCGATAAGCAATTGGTGCGCGTCCAGGTCGTGGACTCCATGCTCGTTTTTCTCAGTGCTCGCTTTCAGTGCTTGCGGCACGTGCTGCCGCGCCCTTTGACTCCGCACGCCGCATTCCCCGCACTCTCGTCTATATTTTTGCTTCTTGGTGCGGGCTTTTACCGTCGGGTGGTGGGTGGTGGGTGAAACAACGAAATAAAATAGAGCGGTGCTTTCATCACACCCATCGTTAGGTAGTGTGGTGTCATGATTCCCTTCAAAAAATGTATGCATAGAGGAGGAGTGAGTAGTACTGTGATCTTTTAAGTGGGACGAAATGGGTGTCAATCTCAGTGGCCCATCAAACTTCTTCGAGCATTCATCGACGGTTTACAACATGTATGCAATGTATGTACACCCGCACGAGCACGTTGTTTTTTCCGAGCTTTGTCACTGCACCTCGCAGCTCAAACACCAACAACGGTCGCCGCCTGCCGACCAACATTTCGTTTCACGCCAACAAGTACGCGTGTGTGTCCACTTTGTGGACTCACTGAGGATGCATCGAAATACTTTACTGTAGAGCAGTGCAGCACTATCAGATAGACTCTTCGTGAGGCTGTTCCTTTTTCGTCCATGAATAATCCTTGAAACAACAACCCGCATTGCCCCAGTGGTGTAGCTCCGTGCCGTGAATTCTGAAAGCTTTCTGAAAGTATTGGATATCCAAGCTGTCGGTCCCGCATTTCAGCGCTCTTTTTGTTCGGTGCTGTATGCATATGCATATGCATAGTCTAAACATAAACAGGACGAGACACAATAAAACTATCACAACATATCAAGTCGAGAATCCCGACATCCCGAGGTCAATTCCATTCGTCCATTCGTCTTGTGGCTTGTGACTTCGCTCAGCCGGACGGCGTAATATAAGCCACAAACTCTCATAATTTTTCTGTTCTGGGTGCCGTTTCTCCCAAAGGCACCTGCACAAAAAACACGAAGAAAACATGAAAACATGAACTCCTCTGTGGATGAATCTCAAATCGCCGAGCAATGGATACAGGAGACAGACAGACCAAGTATCGCATCGTCTTTCAGCGTGCCTGAGAACCAAGGAAGCGCGAATGTGGGTATTGTCTTCAAGATTATATTGTCGGCGGTGGATGTATACACACTCCGTACAGCAGCATGGATGTATGGATAGGATTGGGACAGTCAGCCAAGAACGCGGGGTAGCTTCGAACCAATAGTCCTAACCAAAAAGGTACATTTACAGTTAGCATGTCCATAGAATGATTCGCGATCATGTTTTTCAGACGAGCATCGGCTGCAGACGGAAGACGTTGCTAGTTCAGAGCGATTCTTCCGTGTTGTATTTTTTTGGTCGTATTTTTCTGAACGGGGCGAACGGCACACACTTGCAGAAGAAACATTGTGTGTGTCTTCATGTTAGCATGTGGTGTGTCTGCGCTTTAGATACACCGCAATCCAACCTCTTGCGTATGTTCAACATCTATTCAGCACCGCGCAGAAGTCAGCACACATCACCCCAACTCACACGACTGCGCAGATAGAAACTAATATAGAGTCATTGCGGCTCGAGCAACAAAACCCCGCAGCTCCTCCGCTCTGCTGCTCTCTTTCGTTCAAGTTCACAGCAGAGTAGCATGCGGGAGAGCGGGTCAATGATGGATGTCGTGTGTTTTGTTGCTGTCGCCACGTATATACTCTGAAGTGAGTAACGTCAACAGCGAGAGGGGGGTGCACGACACGGCAAGCAAGAGGGGTGACTAAGCCAACACCGGCAGCTTGGGGTCCGCTCTTTTGCCCACACGGTGACTTACCGAGCGGCCATAGCCTTGGCTTCTCCCTCCGTAAATTGCCTGCCCGTCCCGAGGTGCTCTGTTAGCGTTCCTCCTGGCATGTGCTCGTAGATGAGGTACCAGAATCGTTCCTTTGGCCGGAGGACAAAAACAGACAAAAAAAAAAGTTACATGTAGGTGCAACTCTCGGGCAGTGGTGGAACCACCCACAATTGTAGCATGTTCAAACGGCAGGAAGACTATCGCGGCACGATGCCACCGTACTGACAAAACTATGGGGCCTTAAAGAGGCAACAACGCCAGATAGAGGACAGCCGAAAGATAAAGATGCAAATTGAACGCAGGTTGGTTTGGCAGCAACGCCTACATGCTGGTTGGCAGCAACGCCGACTGGATTTCTACCAGAGCGTTTGGCACTGAGGGCGACTAAAGTTCTATCTGAACAGCAGCAGACCTCGGTGAGGTACCCAAGAAACGGAACAAGGACGGCATCACGGAGGCTTGGTTTGAGAGTCGATCGAGACCCGCACAAAGCGGCAAGGAACTAGCGTAGAAAGTTTTGCAATCCAGCTGGTGCCATACAGGGTGCGCGACGACCCACTTGCAAGCTCACCTCTGGCTCGGCGATGACGTCCTGCAGCGCCAGCACTGCCGGGTGCTTGGCCCTTCGGAAGGTTCGAACATCTTCGCCTACCTGAGCCCTCTCTGCCTTGGTCAGACCGAAGACGAACAGGCACTTGACGAGGCACTTCCTCCCTGGGTACAGGACCCCGCAGCAGGCAGCAGACACAGCACAGAGAGCGCAGGCGGCGAGGTCAATCAAACACTCCAGGCGAAAGAGGGGGGGGGACGGATTACGATCGTCCGCAAGAGTGTACCGTGAGAGCTGCCAGGCGACCATTGTAGATGCAGAAACACCAACACTTGTTGGGAGCTGGTTAAAAAGGAGCGAGCGAGTATACAACGCCACGTTCAATTAACTGTATTACATCTAAGACTACATGTAATAGTTCTCACCTTCATCTCCTCGTGTTTGACCTTCGTGAAGGACGAAGGTTTCTGTCTTGAGCACCTCTTTGCCAAGCTTGAAGAGATCACTGAATGAAGAGGGCGGATATGATCGTGCCATGGCTGCACTTGTTGATCTCTCCACTTCTTCTACCTCTCCCTCAACCTACTGCAAACACGCGGTAGCACCTGCGATGCTTACCTTGTTTCTGACATGGAGGCGTTATTTATTACCATTTTTTTTATTGACAAGAAAAAAACTGTCTTTTTTTTCCCAGCTGCTGCCCCCATGCCCGCGTGGCGTGTCATCACATGAATCACAGGTCCATCAGTCACCTAGCGGCAGGCACACGCATTAGGAGAGCGACGGCACACAGGCGGAGAGACACGCGCGCACGAGAGGCAGCAGAGTTTGTGAGAAACCATGGGAAGGGGCGGCAGGTCAGCGCATGCCTTCGCGGCAGCCAGCGACGATAGGATTGTCAGGGCTCAGCACATCTTGGAGGGGAGCGTTCTCGCTGACAAAAAGACAGAGGAGCTCAAGCAGTTCGCCGAGGAGAGAGGGCTCAAGACGAGCGGCAAGAGGGAGGACCTTTTGATTGCCCTGCACCCGTTTAGTAAGGTGCGCCAACAGTGGTTGTGCTGTGCCTGACCTTTAGCTGAACCAATGTCGGTGGAATTTATGGTCGTCTGTGTGTCATTGTTGCCTTCCCGCGTCTATCCGTCTCGCGCGCTATCTCCGTATTGCATGCAGCTGGCCCATGCCCCTGGTTGTTGGCCCGGGTCGCCGGCCACAGGGTTTTGTCTACAAAATCTAGGCATGAGCACGTAGTAGGTGCTGTTTCCGCGCTCGGTGAAGGGACCTCTAAGGCTAATTTCCCTCTCTCTTTTCCACCTGTAGAATTTTGTAATTCTATGACGTGCGCATCCAAGCGATGATGCTCACGTCGCCTCTGAAAACAAAATTAAAACGTTCCACACCAAAAGATACATGCCAATTTTGTTTTCTCTGAACGCGGCGGTCGCTCTGCAGATGAAACGATTGATTGAGATAGCCGCGAGAGGCTTGTCCGTGTCCTTAGGTTGATTCGATCTCGTCGCTCTTGGGCCGTTTCGCGTTTCAATTTGGGACTCGGCCCACGTCGTCTGTTTGTTATTTTTCTTTATCCTTCCGCAATCCCTCAGCGTGACATGGATGGCACCACATGGCGCCGTATGCATCATAATAATTGTACGTACGCTGGCTCTTCACGTTTGAACCATTTTGTCTAGTTGTCGCGAGCATACACAGCCGTACGTTACAGCAGTAGTCGAGCGAACGCAAGCACCGCAGGGGAGAGCTGGGAGAGAGAGGTGGTACAGACACGAAATCCCTGCGTTTCCGTCCCTCTTTTTTAAAAGTAGAGCGCGGCTGACATTCCCACTGCATCCTTGAAAAATATGGCGAAAGCGTGCATAATGGCGCCGGAATTGAGGATGAAAACACACACACAACCGCGCTGAGACCGACGTCTTTTCATTGGTCAGCCGGTTAGCGCGGTCGATGCTAAAGATATAGTAGCTGTCGCTAAAACGAGCGACAGCTGATAGATGTAACTGTCGTCAGACGTGTGCGTCCGCGGGAGGTGGAAGAGACCCTTTCTTCTTCTTTTTCTCTTTGCAATTCACGTCATTGGTTACCCGCGACGGCGCTGAAGACGCCCATGTCCGTGTACTTGACCCTCGTACTCTGTGCTAACTCCCCAAGTCTAACCTCTTCCTGCAGCCTAGCCTTCATCGTCGGCGAATTTCCAAGGTTACCAATCCTGTCGAAACTCATGGGCTCTACCATGAGGTCCACAAGTCTCTTCGCCCTACTGAGACAGACGAAAGTAAGCCCCGTGCAGGCCTCCTTGGGCCCCAAGTCAATGACGGCCTTGGCTAAAGTCTGCCCCTGGGACTTGTGCATCGTAATTGCCCAGCAGAGCCTAAGGGGCAGCTGCGTCCTGACCTGCGTCCCCCCGTCCTGCCAGGTGGTGTCGACGGGAGAAATAGGGACACAACGTCTATACCTCTCCTGAGACGACCATTCCCCCCCCGAGTACCCTTCAAACTTGACGACAACGTAAAGGGGGAGCTTCGGCGGGGGCGCATCATCTGCGCACACCAACTCGACGACTTCGCCTCTAATGCCGTTCACCAGCCCAACTTGTTGGTACAGGTTCTTCGAGAGCATAACCTTCGCTCCCTTGGCTAAGTAGAGGTCCCTCTCGAGCCCCTCCGCGGTGTCTGCTGTCGCCCTCCTGGCGTTCGCGCCCGTGTGGACGGCGCTAACACGAGCGACGGGGTTGTCCAGCTCCCGGAGTTTCTTGCCGTTGTACTTGTTGACCTCTTTCTTGGAGTAGAAGAGCCTCGTTGCGTCCTCGAAAGCCGCTTTCTCAGCGGCGGTCAGGCGGTTGGGCTGTCTCTTCAGGAGGAGGTCCCAGTCCTCGTCGCAAAGCTGTCCATCACGCGCACGCGGCAGCAGTTCGATGAAGCCTCTCTGGTCGTCGTCGTTGGCGGCGGCTGCCGTCTGCCGCTGAACTCTGTCAAGGATGAAGACGTCCTGGAAGAGGCTGTAGGCGGCATAGCCTTCAACGTTGAGCGCGGCAGCTGGGTTTTGCTTGTACAGCGGAGTTCCTCCCACCGGTTGCAGCTGGCCCAGATCGCCGGTCATGATCAGGGAGATTCCGCCGAAGGGTTTGTCTACAGCTGTCCCTTGTCGCAGACGTCGATCGACCCACGCCATCTGGGACTGGCTGACCATCGATAGCTCGTCGATGATGATGTACTTGACGCCAGTAAGGGAATTCTGCAGGGCTTTGAGGCTTTGACCCTGGAGATTCCTTCCTTGCCTCACCGGCAGTCGGAGGAGGCTGTGCAGCGTGCTGCCGGCGATGAGGAAGGCCGCCATACCGGTTGGAGCTGCCCGTCGAAGGAAGCCGCCGAGCAGCCTGGAGAGGGCATACACGAGGTATGATTTCCCCGTGCCTGCCGTCCCGAGAACCATCATGCGCAGTGGCTCCTCGCGCTCGTTCTCGAAGTGGTCCCTGACGACGTCGTAGCAATTGCGTTGCCGCTCATTGAGAGAGTCCGGAGCCACATGAGGAATCTCGGTGGCGGGGCCAGTGCCGGCTGCAGCTTTCTTGGCGTTCGCAATCCACGTTGGCCCTCTCTCCAGCTCATGTTGGACCTCAGTCGCTCGGGCGCCGGCCCAGTTGTATTCAGCGTCCCACCTTGTGTCAACCTCCTGTTCTTCCCTGGCGGCGCCTCTTCGCCGCATGTTGGCCCCATCCATCCAATCGTCGGGCTGGTCTAAGAGCAAGCCGTCGTCGTCGTCGTCTTCGGCCGTGGACGCGGCCTCTCGGCGGGCAAGAGACAGCCGCCCTGCCAGCATGTCGCCGAAGCGCAGCTCGGGCAGGTCTTGGTTGGCTTGGACGAAGGCGTCCCACAGCAGGGCGAGCTTGGGTTCCTCTCCGGAGATGGAGGCTGAGGCATCCAGGTCCGTGACTGCCCCCATGTCGCGGCAGGCTGTTGTCGGCTCATCCTCCCATGGCCTGTGGGCGAAGAGGTTGTTGCGGCAGGCCTCAAGATGCCGCGCGCTCCCCGGAGAGCACGGCAGGGCAGGCAGCTTGATGACGACGAGGCTGCCCGCGCCGTCTCTCGCCGTGACCCCCCCCCCCCGGTCTCGAGTGTACAGCTGGTGGAACTGGAAGTAGCTAACATCCATGATGGATGGGTACTTGTCGATGACGCTGCGCCGGCCGGCGTAGAGGTCCCGCATGGATTTCTTGAGGGCGCCCTCCCCCGCCGCACCGTCGAGGTTAACCTGGCGTGTGCTGGTGGAAGGGTCGACGACGAGGCGTACGAAGCTGAAAGAAGAAGAGCACAGCTTGTTCCCGAGGAGCAGCCGTGCCGTCTCCTGGGCGGAAATGTCGCGCTCGCCCGTACACTTGAGGAACACGCTTCGCAGGACTGTTTGCGCCTCGTCAGCGTCATCGTCCGCGCGACCGATGGCCCGGGCGAAGACGTCGGCGGCGGCGGGCGACCGCTTCTCTCCTTTGCTCACATACTTCACCATGTACCGCACCGCCTGGTCCCAGTCCAAGATGAGTTGGAAGTCGATGTTCGCCCGCCAATGAGAGAGAGCAAGGCGGCAGTAGCTGTTGAGATTGCCGTCGTTGCGCTTGGTTTTGATGGTGGCTCTCACGGAGCCGTTGTCCATCTCCTCGAACTGCAAGGAGGTCTCGGGTTGACACTCGTGCGGGAAGCCGAAGCGACACCCCTGCCGCCCAGCGCGCTTGCAGTACCCTTCAGGACGGCAAACGTGGCGCTGGCAGCAGTTGATGAGTCCGTCGATGTCGGCACGGCCTGTGGCCTCGTCGCTGACAGGCCCGTGCTTGAAGGGGTTGACGGAGCATGGGTGAGGGTCTGGCACTCCCCCCGGATGGGCGGCGCGCTCCTCCGTAGACCGAGTGTTGACGGTGCAGATGAGCCAATCGGCGTATCTGCAAACCTTGTCGTCCGCTGTTTTGCCGTCGGCGACGGCTCGCTCCAGAGCCTGGCGTTCTTCCTCGTCGCCGATCCCCCCCTGTCCGGCGGCCAGGCCCTCGGCCGCCTCCATCCGTTCGGCCGCCTTCCTCCCAGCGTACGCTTTGCAGACGAGGTTGACGATACCGGGATCGTCTTGGAGCCAGGCACATCCGTGCGCGTGCGTGCTACCCCTCCCCTGGTACTCAAGCCTGTACCACAGCGACTGGGCTTGGAGTACACCGCCGAAAAAGGCGGAGGTGAAAGCGTCCGCCCTGTTGCCGAAGTAGGTGTCGGCGATATGCGGGTTTTCAATGAGGGCCCTCCGTTTGCCCGCTGGGGAGTCCTGGTACCCTGGTGGCATCAGGTCGAAGAGGCCGTCCCAGTGGGTGTCGGCGGCAGAGAGCGTGAAGAAGAGAGTAGCGCAGCCCTTGGTGGCAAAAATCGCCTGGAGCTCCTGCTGCTTGGCGTACCAGTACGGCCTAGACCCGGTGATGTTGGCGCCGTACCGGCACATGCGCTGTGTGAGCTGCTGCGCCAGCGGCGAACCCGACCGGAACAGATGCCTCATGTGCTCTATCGTCATGGCGGCGTCCCCTGGGTTTTGCTTGAGGTAGACCTGCGCCTGGCTGAGCATCCTGTGGCGTTCGAGCATGTTCTGGCACCAGTGAGGAAAACGGGGGTGAGATGCAAAGCGGTAGCGACCGTCCCGGAAGAATTTGAGAAGGTGTCTCATGCCGTCGGTGGGCTTGACGCTCCTGGACCGTGCCGGGTCGGTGGGGTCTCCCTTCCCCCATGGGAAGAGGGCGGGGAAGGCCATGGACGCGAGGCCTGTTGTCTTGAACTCGTTCAGGGCGGTCGCCTCCATCCCAGGCCAGGCGTTGACCGGAACATCCGCCCCGCTCTCCCTCACCTGCCTCCGCAGGGCTGCTTCAATCGCGCGGTCCTCGAGCATGCTCTTGCCTGCCGGAGCCATAAAGGACTCCGTGTCCTCGGGGGTATCGCCGTCCTCCTCCCCTCCCCCCTCCCCCCGAGGGCCAAGGTCACGCTCCGAGTCTCCCCCGCTGACGGTGGTTCGCAGTCCACGTAGTTGCCCGTCGACGGGGAGCTGGGATAGGGCCGTGTTGTCAAGGACGATGTCGCGGTAGTACGGGTTGTTGGCAATGAGCCATTGCAAAGCCCGTTGCACGCGAGCCCTCCGCACGTGTAGGTCCTTGTGCTGGCCGGGTTCCTGCCCCTCCCTCCGGATGATGATGATCGGTACATCGGCGGCCAACCTGGGGAGGGCAGCGGCTAAGGTACTGATGTCCTGAGCGACGTTGACGACATGGCCACCGTACCCTAGCTGCCCACCCTTGAGGTGGAGGACGCGCATGATCGGACAGCACCGCGCGATGAGCATCTCCTCCGTCTGGGTCAGGCCCTGGAGCTCGACGGGTACGCTCCCAGGATCCATGGTGTTGTCGGCGGAGAACAGCTTCGGACTCTTCTTGTCCTTCTTGCACCGCGGACAACTGTACGAACCAGCGGGTGTGGGGGCGGCAGGTGGTGGGGTATAGAAGGGTAACGTGAGGGCCGTTGCCAACATCAGTGGAGAGCACCTGGCATATGCGGTAGGTATGCAAATTATGAATATCCCGACCAAAGTTCGATCCCTGCTCATGCATTTTTCTATCCACTTTCCTTTTTTCCATTTTTCTTTTCCCAGGCATATGGTATCCTCCATACATCAGTGTATTTTTCTGGTCCTTTTCTTTTTTGCAACATTGCAACATGATGCAACGTGATGCACCAAGCCGACACGTTCATGTCGACGCGTTTGAACACGAAAGACCACCCACCTGTAGACGGCACCTCCGTCCCCTGGTCCGTCCCCTGGTCCGTCCTCTGCGGTGTCCCAACGTTCAGAGCACACTGTGCACACGTGCATCCTCCGGGCGGTCATGGGCTGCTGGAAATTCGTTTGCATCTCTAATCTGGCCCAACCCAACTTTTCCAGCGGCCTAGCAGCGTGAAACTCCGCAAGATCTCTCCGCTTCACATTAGCCTCCCTCTCTCGCCTGGCCCTCTCGGCATCTCTGGCCGCGGCTCTGGCCGCTGCTGCCCGTTCTCTACCCGCTGCACGCCTGCGAAGTGGGGCCCGTGAGGTTAGTCTCAACGTGTAATCTGCAAAGAAGGCAGCAGCGTGATGCGTGATCTGCAAAGAAAGGCAGCGTGATGCGTGCGTGTGGACCATGCGAAGTTGACATGCGGCGAAAAGTATTTTGCAAATTCCAAAAATGCTGGGTACCAACAACCTTTTATGCATGCAATGCACACCACACCAATGCACACCACACCTGGCCTCTGTCGCTTGTGGTGTCTGCTGCTGGCGCCTCGCAGCCTCTCTCTCTCGGTTATCCGCCAGCTGCTGTGGTGTTTGCCGCTGGCGCCTCGCAGCCTCTCTCTCTCGGTTGACCGCCCGCTGTTGTGGTGTCTGCCCTCGCAGTCGCCTAGCGGCGGCTGTAGCGGCGGCTCTCTGCCGGCCCGCCCGCAGCCTGTGTGTGTGTGCCGTGCGTACGAAGTGTACGATGTGTTGTGTGTGGGCAGTAGTCGTGCTGTGTGCGCGGAAGAAGAAAGCAGTAGTAGTCTGCAGTAGTAGTGCTGTGTGCGCGGAAGAAGAAAAGGCAGTTGGTGTATTTGAACTCGATTTCCCCTCTCCGGCAATCGCCGCCCAGACGCACGCACACGCAACGCACCTTTCTGCCCGTGCTCCATCGGTCTCCGCCGCACGCCTGGCGGCAGTCCTCTGACGAGCAGCAGCTCTCGCCCGGTCAAGCTGTGGGCTGCCTAGGGGCTCCCTCTCCCCGTGGCTTTGTCTGCGCCGCGAGTCTGTGTGCGTCTCTGCCTCACGGAGGGAGTTCGGGTCAATCGGCCCCAACGGACGTCTACTCATCATGCAATTGCCATGCCATGCAGGCCGCTGTGGCTGTGTCCGCTCTGCGCTGTTGGTGTGTCGCTGTGCCCGCTGAGCGCGTGTTGTCTGCTGTGCGTGTGTGTTCAGTCTGCTCGCTGAGCGCGTGTTGTCTGCTGTTGCTGTTTGCTGCTCTGCTGTGTAAAAAAAAAAAGTGCGCCCTGTAGTCACAAATCAAGTCCTGTACTCTAAAACCTAGTTTAAGCGAACACAACACACGCACGCACTTTTTTTCCTGCATCGGCCCCTATATTGCGCTGAGCCCTCTCAGGCAAGATTAGAAATCTCGCTTCGCTCGAATAATAAAAAGACACACGTTTTTTCAACCGCACTGACGTCTTTTCATTGGTCAGCCGGTTAGCGCGGTCGATGCTAATAATAAAAGCACACACACACACCTCACGAGGTGCAAACTACGACGGGCTGTTGAGCTTTTACCGTTTTCAGCGGCACGGGGACTTGCGTTTTCCATTGGCCAGCCGGTTGACCCCTGTCGTTGCTAACAAATACTCTAGTACCATATGGTACGAAGAAGTATGCACCATGCAGATGACCATGGCATGTGCTGTCTCCCACCGATGCACCTCTCACACCCGACCTCCACTTTTCAAAACCTTTTTGCTTTCAGGGCATCGCCCACCGGTACCCCGCCCCGAAGCCGCTGCCCCTGGCGAGACCACCGTTCAAGTTTTCCGACGTGCAGAAGGCCGTCCCTCGGCACTGCTTCAAGCGGAACCTGGCCACCTCCGCCACCCACCTAGCCTCCGACCTCATCATGGTGGCCACCTTCGGCTACCTGGCCACCTTCATCAGCAGTGGAGCAATTCCGGCCTGGGCAGGATGGCTGCTGTGGCCGACGTACTGGTTCGTACAGGGGACGCAAATGACTGGCGTGTGGGTTCTCGCCCACGAGTGCGGCCACCAGTCCTTCTCCGAATCGAAGACGGTCAACAACCTTGTGGGCCTGGTGTGCCACTCGGCCCTCCTCGTGCCGTACCACTCCTGGCGTATCACGCACGCCAAGCACCACAACAACACGGGCTCCTGCACCAACGACGAGGTGTTCTGCCCGCCGGTGCGAACCGACAACGGGAAGTCGCCCACGGCGGAGGAGGACATGGCGGAGCTGGTGCACGAGGCGCCGCTGGTCCAGATGTTCTGGATCATCTTCATGCTGGTCCTCGGGTGGATGCCCGGGTACCTTTGCTTCAACGCGACCGGCCCGTCCAAGTACAACGGGTTCGCGAAGAGCCACTTCAATCCCTGGGCGAAGGTAAGAGGGGGGGGGGGGGGGGGGGGGGGGGGGGGGGG
>CACKRE030001291.1:0-38808 GCA_902602495.3 Ectocarpus sp. CCAP 1310/34 | reverse complement strand
TTTTATTTTATTTTGATCGGTCTCCTCGACGCTCTTTCTCGTTTGGTGCGGTAGCTGGTCTTTCTTTCTATCATTTTGTTTCTCTTCCGAGTGGTTTTTGTACCCTATTTTTTTCTGTTTCTTCGTGGGGTCGTGTATGCCGGGTTTTGAGACCACGGGCTCCCAATCTTTCTTTTTTAGAGCTAATGTGAGAAACAACAACAACAACAACAACTACACGAGTGCTTTCTGCGACTTATCTTTTGGAGCTACGTGGGGACCCTCACACAAGCCTTCTTCGGTACGAGGAGCCGGCGTCGATACTTTCTCTCCGCGCAAACAACCGCCAACCGAGTTTCCAAAATCAGCGTCCTGTCCGCATGCACCTACATGCTCATTGTCCCCTCAAACACCCCCGTGTGTTTGTATAAGCACGCTATTTGAATAGGGAAGGGAGATAGAAGTTTAAACGTCAGACGATGACGGTGATTTCCGGTGAACCCAAAGTATTATTCGTTCCGTCACGCAACACTGCCGTATAGCCCTGAATCACAGGGGGTCGTCTCGCCCTCACGCCACCCCCCACCGAGTGCCGAAACACGAACCTCAGGGTATGCGCATGATGTCCACCGAATGCCAAGATTAATGGGGTAGACGACAGCTTTTTGTCGACTAGCACATGCATGTTTTTTTCTCCGGGGGTGAGATTATCTCGAACGGCACATTGGGCCGAGCGTTGCTGTTTTCTCCGTTCGCACCGTACCGAAGCATTCTTCATTCCTTCCCTCCTTCCGTCCTTGCCACAAACGTATGCTGTGTTACTGTACCACAAAGAAATTTAGCGAGGGTCCTTACTGCCGCATCGTGGGGCCAGGCAGTCTGAAGGAAAGTTCGTTCACCAACGTGTTCCTATACCCCAAGAAGTACTACAAGACGAATCCTTTCTCCCATCCGAGGGACAGGCAGTGCGAGGGGGCCAGGATGGGGAGCCAGGTGACGTGCATGGACGGCCTCGTCGAGAAAAAGGTGAGTGAAAGTTCTGCCTTTCTGTCTGCTTGTGTGAGTAGGACAAACCCTAGCTATCCTCAACCCCCATCAAGAACACGTGCCCTTTTCATGAAGAACAGGGGAGGGGGGGGGGGGGTACTCATAGTCGTGCATGCCGTAGTCGTTAGACCATTGACCTCGCATCCCTACAAAGCCGGGACGGAGCACGCCGGGTTCTCACCGGACCAGGCTCTTACATCACCAAGCGCGAAGCGCCGTGAGATATTCGGCGAGTCGCGTTAAGGGTGCGCTGCATCCTGCCAAGGGTGTTCGGCATCTTGTGCTTCCTTCCTTGTAAACGGATGACATCTGCGTATGAACAGGGGGAGGTGAATTGGTGAGTGGTTGCGTGAGTTTGTGTGCCTCAACACGGTTGTAGAACGCTGCTGAAACTTTACGATCAAAATATCATGCAGACCATCTACCGAAAACAGGAAGGATGCGTCACATTATCAAGGCCCTTACGGCGAGAAAGGGCAACACGTGAGTTCAAAACAACAGTCTTGCCTGAAGAAAATAACGGTACATGGTGTGTGGAGCTACCTATAGCGTGATTGGAAGTATGCCAATACCGCCATGCCGCACACTCGAACTCCCTCCGATCTACCCTCAAGACTCAAGCCCCAACCATTGTCCATGAATTCGGCCAGGGCCTGCTTGTGTTGCTAAAAAGGATGCATGCGAGAGTTGAACATGTCCGAGCTTCTCTTGCGACAGGGGGGGCTCGGCAGACCCACAGGAAGCAATCTGTGTCCAGCGTTCCACGGCTTCAACGAAAGCTTCTTCACACCGTGTTTTATGCATACCTCCAGCTTACCGTGCCCCGTATCGCTGCGTATTGATCATTTTTCTCCATCTGTTATACCCTTCGTTATCCGCAGATATCGGCGGATGCGTATTTCCACGTCCGCAACGCTAGCGAGCATGGCGCTTTGAACGTGATCAAGCTCATGTTCAAGCACCGAGATGATCTTCGCGTGCAGGGTGTTGGTCTGCAGCGCATGGCAGGCTCGCTCCTGGAAGGTGGGGAAATATTGCCTCATATGTACCACGCAATAATCGCCGTTGTATGCACACGTGCACCTTGAAGAAGACAAGTCCATCGTCGTCGGAATTTGGAAATTTCATTTTCAGGTGTGAACTGAATCCCCCCCTCGTACCCTTCGACAGTCGCACGACCGCAAACTTCTTGTTGCAGTGAGCCAATGGTACCGTTTTATGCCCAACTTCTCAGCCTATCGGCGCGCATGGTCACACACTGTTCTGCACGTACACGTGGGAATTACACACACACGTACTCGCAGAGGACGAGGCTGGAGGAGCTACGGAAGCCCAGAAGAAATACTTGGAGAAAGCCTTTCAGCTGCTTCGTGAGACCCCCAACGTAGAGTGGATACAGGCAGAGGCGTGCGCTGCACTGGCGTCAATGACGAGCGGCCTGTGCGTTCGGAAGGAGATAGACCGCGAGCACGCTGATTGGCTGGAGGATGTTGTGACAGCTATCATGGGGGTAAAGAGCATCACCCGGACGGTGAAAGAGATCGATCCTGACGGAAATGAGACAAGGTTGCCGGGGGTCATAAGCGGGACATCGCTGTCATCATGACCTCATGTCGCCCCCCTCTCCAGTGCCCCCTACCTCCCTCGAAGTACAATGTTTTTTGGGCGGGTCTTTTTTTACTCCTGTAGGCATCAAGCTATTTACCGAGTTATCGACGTTGGAGGCTTGCACAAAACATCGTTGCAATGGGTCCGTCAATGCCTTTCGGCATGTTGTTCCGAGAGTGTTCCCCAGAGAAACAACCTAAAAAGTCGAAATCCTCAATTTGGTCGTCCCTTCGTCCAAAGTGCACTCAATCACGTCGTCGTCGGATCAAAAACTGCAGAACGCTGTAGTCATCCTCATTGGAGCAGGCGAACCCTTTGTGAGTCTATCTCGAACGTCCTTTTCCCAAAACGCCTTCATCCCAATTCCACATATTGGGAGATTTGGTGCCTTGTTCAGAGGTTTCCGGACACGCTCGCTTTTCACTCACGCCACGTTTCGATCGAGCTAACTGATGGATCCGTACGAATGTCTCGGTATCACAATGACGCAATATTGTGCCTCACTCCTCCTTTTTCACGACAACAGGTATGACGTGAGAGTTCCTTCACCAATGGCCCATCTCGTGGCTCTGCATGGGTGCCGCATCTTGGCGAACATGGCGTGCGACGGTGAGACGGCAGGGTGACGTGCTACGTACTTTTTTAACCGTGGCAACGACGGCCTTTATTGTTGATCTGCTCTGCTTGTCTTCAGGTTTCTCCTCCCATTGTCAATTCATCAAACTACGCCCGCAACCGAGTCTGCTAATGAACTACGAAAGTGCTCTTCGCTACCTAGCTGGAGCTTGGTAATATACTAAAGATACACTCCGCCCCGTGGTGGCATGGATAAACCTTCTCGGTCCTGGTACGGGAACAATTCACTCCATGTCATGCATCCAAGCATTTTCGGTGGGTAAGCGTTCTTCGGTATGAAGTAAGTCTGCCCCTCTCTTTTTCCCGTCGCCGCTATCGGTCAGACCACAACAGAGCCGAGGTGGCGCGCGGATCTATTGGAGCGGTGGTTCACGTGGCGAAGCTCATGGCGGATGACCCGGTTCTAGTTTGCGCCGTTTCTGCTGCTGTGTACAACTTCGTTAGCCGGCAGGGTAAGTCCAACTTGATTTCGAAAAAATATTCGTTCACGAGTGAGTGTGTGAATGCATGCGGGTGGGTAGGCAAGCGAAGTGCAGATGCGAGGTACCATGTTGCGTCCACGAACAAGACTCGTTGATCCCACGAGATTCAACGACCATTCCGTATAGACGCTCCCTTCCCCCGCGCGTCGCAGCAGGTGCCTGACCTCGGCCAAAGAATAAGAATCAATTTTCACATGACAACTCATTCCTAGACTGAATGATGTCTTGTTGGTTTCGTGTAGAGACGACACACCAAATTGTGGTCGAGGCCGGGACGGCGGAAGCATTGGAGAGGATGCTGGAGAACCTAGAATATACCGATCGGAAAGAAAAAGAGTTAGTCACCAGGGCTCTAACAGCTCTCGAGCCGGGCGGGTGGAGAGGAGTTGATCATGGCCTTCGAGATGAGGCGAGTGAAGTGAAAGCTGAAACGGCGTAGTAAGTGACTCGGGTTATTTGGGAGAGAATGGAGGCGTGGGAACTTTGAAAACAGGATCGACATGAGCACCAACTACTCTCTTTCGAGTGTCATCTTCAAGGAACAGAATCGTTTCGAAGAAAGTTCGCTGACACGATAAGTTGGAGATGAAGGCTTTGATCACATCGGAGAGGAAAAGAGGTGCCCAAAAATAACCGCACTTGCGTGTTGTGGCTTGCAGCACCGTTATCATATGTACCCCAACAATCGAGCGCTATTTCTTTTGCTTTCAATCAACCTTTATTTTCCTGATCGATGAAATGAAGGTGAACGGGAGTGTTCAACAGCTAACTACCAACCATGTTCTGCATTCAAGCCATGATTCGTTGTTTCTGGCTCCCATCTGTTCTAAATTGTTGATCATTTTTCCGATATCGAACGCACAAACGTGTTTTGTTTTTTCGCGCAGGACATTCCGGAGCATGTGGATGAATCGTCCACATCGGTTGACGACAGTAGCGGGATGGGATTGACCATCCCTTCCAACGAGGCGGGAGAAGGCACCGTATCGGCAGTGGTTAGCCCGGCGGATGGTTGAGAGAAAAACGCCACGTAGCCTTACCTCGGAAACGGCGGGTCACCGGTTGCGGTATCCATAGGTGTGTCTGACATGAATGAGTTCGGGTGTCTTGCGTGCAATTATCCAGAGCGAAGTGCACATAGTCTACGCCAGACAAAACGTGCGACACAATCAACTGCTGTTTTTGAGGCCCTATGCGATAGTATGCTGCCACTATTATGATGACGCTGGCTGCCCCCCCGGCTCTTTGGACGTGATCCGTTCTTTTGCACGGGCAAGCTTGCTTCGCTTTGGCCCTTGACCTCACCTACTGAGTCCCGCCACCGGGAAAGATGAATTCTTGTCTTGGGCACGAACGGGGTACATTATACTCGCTGACGGATGGTACGGGAGTGGGCAAGCACAAAGAATGGCTGGCGCGAATGAAATGAAGACCAGTAACTTTAGCCGCTCTGGAACATGCGCCAGAGCTCACGACCTTTCTTCACCGGTCAACGCCCGCCTAGAGTGAAAAATTCAAGTGACTTTTGTGCTACTCAAAAGTACTTGTACTATCCGAGGCTTGGAGGACATGAGGCGGATCTTTCGGAAATTTCGAACAGTCGGCTCTGCCCGCCGGAAAATCCTTTTCTCGCTTGGTGTTTTTTACGGGCGCAAAACGGAGGAAAACACGAGGCTACGTGATCCCCTAAGGGATGACACATTCTTGACACGTCATCGTCTCGTCACCATGTGTGATTCAATTCCAACTCCGGCCTGGTTCGAATACGCTACAATTGTATGCATACTACAGTAGACTCTTGTCTTCTACAACCACTAAAACGCGCAAACGTAACTAGACCTCTGCAGGACCAGCAGCCTCTCAAGGTCCAACTGATTCCAACAAAGACTACTACTACATGTGGCGTGAGCTCGAGAGACTCGCTGCCGTGCTTCCGCCGCAGTGGACCACCTATTCCAAATACAAACGTACTTACCGCTGCCACCATTTATCAACACTTGACAAACGAACGCCTTCATTCCAACAAATGATTCCCTCCTTCCGCGCAAACACCTAAGACTGGCGTTGAAGAAAGATGATGGGGTAGTTTCACTCTCCCTGAATGAAGCACTAACGAGGCTCTGAGGCAGCAGGCAAACGAACGCACTAACCGCTCGTCCTCGGCAGGTCGACCTCGCAAGCTCTGCCACTCTCAGATCTTTTTGGCGGTAACCTCCGCTCTCACGGCACATAGCTAGGTCGACCCCGCTGCTGCATCGTTCGCCTCCATAACTACTTCTTCCTTAGCTGCCTCTGCTTCTTCCGCCAACAGTCTCTCGAATTCTTCTGGGTCTTCGGCCTGCAATCTCGTCACGCCACGGCACGTCATGTTCACGCCAGCCGACATGTCCACGCAAACCGACGGAAAAACAAAGAACGAAAAACGAGGGTTGATTAGGCGCACAGTGTTGCTGCTCCTAACAATTTGTAGCGTTGGAGTACATGGCGCTAAGTGAGAAAACCACTACCACGGCCGTCCTACCAAGCCTATTCTAAATACATGTCATACATGTCATACAACATAGCACGCGAACAAGCGCTTCTTCTCTACTTGAGACAAAGCCACTCGCGCGGGTTAGCCTACGACCGTAGTTGCACCAAGGAGGTGGGGGATCGGGGACGCGCGTGCCAAGTCGGTGATGCCGCGCATAGCTAGACGTGGGACACGCCAAGAACTTGTTCAAGGGCTTCCTTACCGTGGCGAGGAAGTAGATGACAACGTAGCAGATCGCCACCACCTTGAGGGCGTTTGTGACGTCCTTCCAAGTCGTCCCCTCCACAGAAGCCCACAGAATCCTGGGCGCGAAGACGAGGAGCATCAGTCTGTCCCACAAAAAGGCCGCCACAATGTCCAACACCAGCACCAGCATGATGGCGTTGCGGAAGTTATCATCGGGGAACGGCTCCAGCTGTAGCCACTTGTTGAGCTGCAGTTGACAACGGAGAGACACGCAAAAGCAGAAGAAACAGAGGGAGCCTAACAAGTTGAGTTAGGGTTAGCTCGTACGCCTCATGCGGTCCACGCTTGGCGTAGTGTCCGTCTGTGCGCTGAATGAGTCAGTGCGAGTCAAGACGTTGTTTCGGCATGAAGGCTTCAATCAGTCAACTTGATTGCTGTGGTTTCCGCCCCAAGCAGCATCAACGATAAACCACAAGATCCGCCCGCCAATCAGGAACGAAGGCGAAGGCTAGCTTGATACTCGTGTCCTCTGCGTCTGGATCGAATTCCACTACGCCCCACGCAACTCATCCATATTACACATGCTGCCGGAATATGTACGCAGACTTTGATCACTTTGTATCTTCAGCTGGGTCGTGTGTGGTAAACTAGTGCCCTTCCCGCTCGAGCTAATCATCGACTCCCATGATAGACGTAAGGTATGATGACAGTAGCAATGACAGCAGCAGCCTAGTGTAGTCGATCGAGCGGACTCACCCTAGGGATGGTTTCGCTGGCACTCATGAACGTGAGGGCGAAGGTGGCTGCCAAGGAATACAGGAGTGGCCTGTTCTCAGACAGCCCCCCCATGAACGGTCTCCCCTTGAGGTTCACCACGAACACGCTAACCTGTGAGGTCGTTGTCAGCACCGTCGCAAAAAGCGGATAGGATAGGATAGGATAGGACGGGATCACAAATGTATCTCTTCTCCGCCAAAGACATGCGCGTTGCCAACAAGTCTCATGGTATACATGTACGCATACGCAAACCATTCTTGCCCGTGCGGTGTGGGCTTCGCGTGCCGTCTCTGGGCTAAGGTGAAGGAACACTAAGCCATGGCACGCACCTTAACTAACGTTGACATCGGCAAGGGAAGAGCAAGGGTAATCGTTGTGGATAAGCAGGACGAGGCCTCTCAGGATGCTCTGACGCTGCCTGGATCAACACATGGACTCGCACCCTACGAAGCACCCTGCTCATGCTCATATTCCAATACAATAAGACTACTGGTGAGCTAGTTTGCCGAGAGAAAAATGAAGTCCACGAAGCGAGGAAACGCTACAGGCACCTGCTGCACAGCTCCCACTAGGAACACGACCGAGTTGATCATGTTTGGCTTGAACTCGCCATCGAGATCGGGCTCGTAACCTTCCTCCAAGTGCTCCTTACTGCGAGCGACCGCATAAACCATGCATCCCATATGAAGAGAAAACTGCCCCGCAAAAAAAAGCAGCAGCAGAGGAGGGGTGACAGGTGAATCTCGAGAAACAGCAGCTTACATACATGGAAGACGCCGTGCGATGATTCAGGCGAGAGGAAGGCTGCGTTGTTGACGGTCACAGAGATTTGGCTGCGGTGGCACAAGCACCGAGGGGGGCGTGAGCGGTCACGACCAACATGCCACGCAGTCACAAGATTACCCTGCTGCCATCGTCGCACAGCACACAGAGTCGGCGCGGTCAGCAGTGTCCCCTTGGACCCAACCAGACCTTGACTTCAACACGCAACGATCGTTTTCTTCGTTTGACCTTGCAACACACAATCGGACGCAAACAAAGCGGTACCGTCGTGATACCTGTCCGAGAATCGAGAGGAACAGGGCCGGGTGGAAGATAGACGTGATCGGTCGGACTGGGCTGAGCTTCGACAGGGGCTTGGCCCTGCTGATGGTGATGAAGGAGACCGACATGAGCATCCCCAGAGCCGTCATCTGCCTGTCGCCGTACTTGACGCCGTCGAGGTATAACACCGACAATGAGTAGGCAGATATCAGGCAGTTCAAGGCCAAGATCTGGCAAGGAGGAGAGGGGGAAGCGGAGCGGGGTCGCGGGAAAAGGTTGGCCTCTGGAATGGCCTCGGTTGGTTTGGCTAGACAAGTCGGTCCGGGTTCTGCAATTGCTGCAATGGCTTGCAGCAGTAATCCCCCAAAACTGGGTGGCGCAGTGGCGCAACCAGGTTCCTGTGAGCCCTCGTGCGGTGCATGCGTGCGGCTCCCCAGGACACTTCCCGCAGAGCAGCAGCCGTCAACGGAGCTGCCATGTCCCTTTGGCGTGCTTCCATGTACTCTACACAACCATCGAACGCAGATTCGACCAATGGTCATGCCCGAGATAATGACAGCATTAAATCATGCCCTACCGAAGGGCCTTTCGTACCCGAGATAGAGTAGGTGGTGCAAACTGAGGAGCTTCTCAACCCTACAAGAAGAGAATCGGGCCAATCTTTTTCAGAGTGGTGGCCTTGTGTTCTTGCGGGGTTCGAGTTGAGCGAACTCCGCATGAATATCACTCGCCCCATGATAAAAAAAGGGCGTTTCGCACTCTTAAGTGGCTATATACCCCAACGATACATGCGCAGCGGCAGCCATGCGTTCTACCGCAAACCACGGTGAGATGAAGGGAGACAATCGACTATAATACTGTACCATAGTGCAAGTCAATCTCGACTTGCCTGGTACATCTGAATGGAGGTGATGAGCGTGCACCTCCCTTGGCGGATAATGTCCACCGTGCCCTTGATCGACGGCAGCTTGCTAGTGAACGGCGCAGCCACGCTGGCGTCTCCGATCTGTCCATAAGGAGCCAGGTCAACCAGAAGGCAGAAGCAACAGCACCCAAGTGGAGTGGCGACTGAGGGCGGCGAAGATGAAGATATTTACAGCGGCCCGGGAATAACGAACAAAGACTCCCTTTTTCTGCGTGTCCATGTATCCATGTATCCATGTATGTATGTATGTATCCATGTGGTTGAGGTGTAGTAAGAATAAAACACACACGGAAACGCCGAACCCCCACCTAGGGAGCAAGCACCACACCCAAGACGTAGGACGAGGTTATTCATCATGCACCGTCAATCATTCAATAGTTGCGTCGAGATTGACCACTTCTACATTCGTCGATTCTACGGCGTTCTCTGCAAACACGCTCAAATCAAACGAAATGAGTAGTCGTGACTATAAAACCACACTGTTCACTGTTCACTGTACACTGTACACTGTTCACTGTTCACTGTTCGGAGGGCGTCGTAGCGGGACGCCGGGTTAGCAGGGCTGAATTATCTGCTAGATAATCTGCTAAATAATCTCCGCGCTCACCCGACCCGACCCGACCCGACCCCTTTCTCTTCCCAATCTCACTCTCTGTGTCACTACTGCAGCGGACCACGACCTCATACTCGAATCTTATCATGGCTATTGCGAGATCGAATGGTATGAGGTTCCCTCCATTTAAGCGCACCTTCACCATGGGCACATCGCCCCCGGGCCCCCCCCCCCCGGCCTCGTCCATCATGGCAGCCATCTTCGCGGCGGACATCTCGATCGAACCGTTTTTCTTCCTTTCAGCCGCCATCGCCTTGGCCTTCGCGGCGTCTTGTGCGTAGATCTCCTTGATCGCCTGCCACGCCATGCCATGCCATACGGTGGCGTGTCCGTGATGTCACGGAAGCAGGGAGCAAGCAACGAGGGGGGAATTGGTACATAAACTGGAGGATGAACGACGTCACGACGGATTCATCAACCGTTACTGTAGACTACACCTCTCGCCTGGTATGTACAAGTGTGAGGGCCAAGGGACTTGTGCAGACCTCCATGTCCTCTTGAGTCAACCGGAAAACGCCTCACTACGGCGGTGATCCAGGCTCGAACTTGAGCACCAAAATACCACGCACGACTCTGGGCCTTCTGTGAGGCGGATGGTGGTGTGCATGAAAGTAACACAATCGGCGACTTCAAGCGAAAATTAGGAGCTTGGAGATGAACTATTTCGATATGGAAAATACGGCGCCACCGGACCTAGGACATCCTGACGTATGCACCGCACAATGGCAGGAGAACCAGCGCAGCGTTGGTGGGGTCGAAATGCGAACATCAGGAAAAAGCGTGAACCGAACATGAGAACCACAACTTCACTTCACTCTTCCATCACAACTGTTGTGGGTCCCCTTCGTCAATTAAGCTCAACACATTACCCTGAGCATCTACACTGTACTGCAAACCTTCATACGGAGGGCTAGCGACAGCCGTGTCAAAATTACTCGGGGGTTTAGTTCTTCCAAGTGCGGAAAGAGTTAACCTATTGGTGACTTTCTTCGAGGCCAACCCGTACGGAAATCACAACCACAACGCACCTTGACTGTCGCCCAGCTCTCCCCAGCCGCGGTCAACTCTGCTACTCGCCTCTGGTACTGCTCGACCTGTCGGGTCATCGTGTCAATGCGTCAACGTGAGGTTACTACTTGTACAGTCGAGAGCACCATTCATGCGCATGAGACAGTAAGACCAGAGCAAAACGACGATAGTAAGACCAGCTGAAACGATACCAGGGCGACAAAAGAAAACGGAGCGGCTTCCTGTCAATGATCCAAGCCATGAGCAAAACAAGTTTCACCACGTTTCTGCGTAC
The DNA here is from genome assembly GCA_902602495.3 of Ectocarpus sp. CCAP 1310/34. Lineage (NCBI taxonomy): Eukaryota > Phaeophyceae > Ectocarpales > Ectocarpaceae > Ectocarpus > Ectocarpus sp. CCAP 1310/34. The sequence continues at coordinate 27,675 of CACKRE030001291.1, read as the reverse complement.
CTTCTCTTTCTGGGCCTCTGCTCTGCGACGGGCGATTTCCTTCTTCTTTTCCGCCGGCGCCATCTTGGACAAGTCTTTCGCGGAAGGGTCTCCGCCGGTCACAGCAGCAGCAGGCTTTCTCTGCACCGCTCGCATGTACAGTTTCACCAAGTCCTGCAACATGCAACAAGTCAACCCGCAAAGTACCGCAGAATATTCCACAATATTACGGCACGTTGTTCCAAGCGAAATCTGGGGCGGAACATGATTATGCGAGGAGCAGTGCTCCATGACACCGCTCGTAGCAAGGAGCAGGGGCGGCCACCAGAATCACGGGAAACAGGAGACACTCACCGTCTTTTCCACCGCCCCCGGGTACTTGGCCAGGTCGACCCCAGCTTCCGCAAGCTTTTTCTTCAGCTCGGGCACGCGCAGCTTCATGAGTTCCCCCTGCGGGATGGCGAGAGCCGTCGAACCGGGAGTCCCTGAACCAGCAGATGTGTCGCCCCCGTCTTTGCTGGATCGATCCACGTTGATGTCGCCGAACCCCCCCAATAGAGCGACTCCCACCTATGGTAAAGCCCACGTTAGGATTAGGGTCGGGATTGTGGGGTGGATGATCTCGACAAGAACAGAAAGCAGGGTTATGGATAGGGTTAAGGTTAGTCATTCGCACACCGAGACGAGGCGAGACGGTACCAAGGGGTCACAATCAGGTAGGGAAGGGCACACCGGACTATCACGGTACAATGACACAAAAGCTTCAAGATCACCATCACCCCAAGTGGAAACGTAGGAGTAACTGTCGACCGACTTTGTGTCGGGAGGAGCCCGGTCAAGTTGCAACGTTTCAACCCGCAAAGAGCCATGACATGAAGATCCGTCACCCTCTTGAGGGCGACGAGAACATCTCTGCTCATGGCTTGTGGTCGGCTTGGTCTTTACCTACATAGACATCCTTCGTCTATCAGTTCGTCAAGTCTTTCTGGTATCAACGGTGGTCAACGCTAGCAAGACAAGCACTCCACCCTCGGAGGAGCGATACCGCACAAGACACCAGACAGTAGAGATACCTTCACCTGCACGCATCTCGCTTGATTCAAACCACATGCTATGATTGTCTGGTTGGAGAACAAGTGAAAGCATCTCGTACGAGTCTCCTCTACTGTCTGGTGTCTTGTGCGGTATCGCTCCTCCGAGGGTGGAGTGCGACAAGCTGCCACTTGTACTCCGACCAGCCTATCTGCCTATCATGGCATGTGGTGTGCAACAAGCGCGATGCGTGAAGGTGAAGGTACCTTGAACCGCACGCCAAACAATATATCTTAAACCACTACAGCAGAGGCGCACCATGGGAAACACATGATCGATCTACGAATACCGGGGAGTCTCTCACTCCAACGGTTGCCGCTAGCCTCAGTTGAGGCTCATGCACGTGTTGACAAGAGACAAGTGTCACAAGACAAACAACAGACAAGAAGCTTCACCATGCGTGTCGGAGTCTGTGGGCGTAAGTGCACAATGGTGACACCAGACAAGCTCGAGACCGACCTATTTACAGTACGTATCATACCTGGGCCTGTTTGAGAGCACCGACGTCGTTGGCGCCGTCCCCGCACATCATGCAAGTCCTGCCGGAATCCTTGAGGGCCAGCACAAGCGTCTCCTTCTCGTCTGGCGTCATCCTCGCGAACACCTGGCAAAATACAAAATATTTGATTCAGGCCCAACCAAAACGAACGTTAACCATGCGACACCGAGCACGACGTGACGGAGCACGACGTGACGGCTCAGACGATGGCCCAGTGTTGCGACGGTGTTGCGACAGCTTTGCGACAGCTTTGCGACAGAGGAGCCCCAAGAGATCGAGAGATATCGAGGGATTTCGAAAGATATCGAGAGAGATCGGTCGCGATCCCCTGCGGCAACCGCACAGCACGCCACGGTTGCCACACGGCTGGGCAAAAGGTATCTACGTCTGGCCGAAATGGAATAGTCTAGTCTAGTCTAGTCTAGGGATTGTACACGCCAGCAACCATTTTGTCAGCTCAACATATGCAACATCTGGCGGCGAAATATTGTAAATGAGTGACGTCGGACATCTCAACGCCACTCGAGACTCTTCGCAACACGTGAACGGTGCCCTCGGCACGGAAGAAGAGAAGAAGAGCTCAGCATATGAGCTACTGCATCGCACGCGTGCTACTATAGTGACATTAATGCCTGGAAGTGGAACGGTCTGACAAATCCAAAGTCAGGGTTAACCGGGGGCGGGCACCAAACCAAATTGCACAAGACGTCCTAGGCAAACGTCTTATGTTTCCCATGCATACTGTACCGCAGACACAACGCCCACCGTTTGCATACTGTACCGCATGGGCATTGTTTGTACCAACACTCATGGCAGGCTGGCGCACACCTCGACACCCACGAAACCCCAAAATACCAACCTTCAAGTACTGGAGACTCTTGGAGAAGCTGGGGAACTCCTCGAGCGCTGCTACGAGCACCTTACCCGTCACCGCCAGTGAATGGGTCAAGCTCAGCATGTAGATGTGCTCGGGTCGGAAGGGCCCCTCCACCAAACCCGTGTCATAGCTTTTCCACACCAAGCCACCCCCCTCGCTCGAGCCCAGAGCCTCAAGGGTCAAAATGGGGAGGGGCTGTGCGTCCTTGGAAGCGTTCCTGAGGGTAATGCCCACCTGGTGACGTAGCAACGCGAGAGTACAGTAGCACCGCCAAGGGATAGAAAAGCACACCAACAGTCCAGAAAGTGTCAGCCCCGTGGAGTAATTGACGCCAGAGAGTTATTGGCGGTTGCGAGGACTCAAAAAGAAAACAAACCTTCCTTCCTGTACAATACCAAATCGCAGACAAAGCAGACACGGCACCATACGGCCTGGTACGTGCTGTGTAACGCCCGCTTGAAGGACCACAGATCGCAAAAAACAGCACAGCTAACCACGGGCGGTAGAGGTTGAGCTATGAGCTACGCTGCCCACCCACCATGAAAGTGGAACTGAATCTGAACCAATCTAGAGCCGCCCTACCACAATGTGCCACAACGTTGAACGACCGTCACCATTGCACATAGAGCATATCCGTCCCTCTGAACGTCAAAAACTCGGGCGGAATTGAGGAGCGGCGGAATCACAAGTGGTAAACAAACCAGAACAACAAACGTCACGCGAAGCCAAATATTCGGCTTCGATTTACCTCGTTCGCCACGTGCAGCGCCGTCAAAATGGCGTCCCCCGTCACCATTGCGACGCTGTGTGCGCCCTCTCTCAGCTGCAAGACCACGCTCCTCGTGTCCTTCCGGACGCGGCACGAAAACGCTACGAACCCGGCAAAGCGCAGGTCCTGCTCCGCCACCGCCCTCGACTCCTCGCACTCCAGCCCCTCCTCGTCCGATCGAGGACGCTTGTAGGCGAGGGCCAGCACGCGCATCCCGCCTTTTGCCAAGCGGGCCGCTCGCTCGTCGTAGTCTTTCGGCCTCTCTCCGTCACCAAGCCTGGCGCCGATAGCTTCCGGAGAACCCTTGACGAGAACCCACCAACTCCCGTTACCCTGGCCGACGTGGAACAGGATGGGTGCTGTGGATGACGTCTAGCGCGCGATGCGGCAGTGCTTGATCAAGCCCGATGTGGTTGAGTTCACGGGTTGTGTAGCGCATGACGAACCTCACCCGAAAGCTTAAGGCAGCGAGACACGACGCCACGCCTTTACTACAGCAGGCGTAAAAACAAAAAGCGCCATGGAAAACATACACGACGCATGCAAGTGCCAACAAACAGCTGCCGTGTCCTGCACAGGTGATTAGCAGCTGCGACTCCACACACCGCACCGCACCGCACAGCGCAGCACGTGCCGCACCGCACAGCACGTGCACAAAACAAACTTGACCACCGCACCTGTGTCCTGGCCACAGTACTCATTCGCTGAAGCTTGGAGCTGAAGTGATGACGCGTCTTGATGTCGAGTGCAGGTACCGAGCACCCGTCAACCCTGACGGCCTCACCGGGCGTTGACGCCACCGCGGGAGCGGCCACAGTGACCTTTCCTGCCGCTGTACGGCCGGCCTTGGTTGCTGGTTTGGCCGGGGTGCCTTTCGGCCTGCAGGTATTGCTCGCTCCGGGCACGATCTCCCACTGCAGGAGAAACACAACGCACAGCGGTGAAACGTAAATTACACGCGCTGCCAGTACTCATCCTGGGGGTATGATGCCGCTCAGGAGATTCCCACGAACGCGAGGAGCAAATGCCCGACGCACAAGATCAGAAATCGCACAGAGATCTTCCCAGAGATGCTCGGGGATCGCACGGAAACCTGCAAGAGCTTGCTCCAAGCCATTTATTCAGGATCAAAACAATGGTCTTTCTCGGCCATCGTAGGCAACGATCTCGAAAATACACACATGCACACATCTAGACAACACTTTCGTGTTGACAGACAATGAAACAATGGCATCAAGAGAGGTGACACAAAAACGCGGTGTACGGATTGTTCAGAAAGGGGCATCAAAAGGCGAAGCGCCAAAAGGTCGTGCCGTGCGCCTAAAGGAGCCGACTTTAACTCGTGGTGTACTTCACTTTGTCTCCCACCTTGATGGCCTTCATCGCCGCCGCCTCTACAGGGTCCCCGGCCTCGGACCCCTCCATTAAAACCAGCGACTGGCACCCGGCCAGCACGAGGGTCGCGGCAGCGGGGGCCTCGCGCATGGGAACCAAGGTGTCCATCAGCAAGTTCCGATCGCCGCCGCGTTCTCTGCCGCCGGAGCCCTCGCCTCGGGAAGGGGCCGGCGCTTCCACGCCAACAGCGACAAGCTCGTCCGTAGTGAGGGTACCTGTCTTGTCGAAGAGGCACACATCCACCTTGCCCGCCATGGGCACGCGGTATGGCTCGGTACAGAAGATCTGCGGAGTGGGTGGGCGGGCGGTGGTGGCCATGCCGTTGGACTCTTTTTTTGCTCGGCAAACAAGGAAGGGCGTGATGAGGGTCATTACTAAGGCAATCTACTACTCCGAGTATAGAGTGTCAAGCATGTCAACTCGGGACTTTCCGTGTGCTGCAACGTTCAGTTCAGTTCTGAGTAACCCTATCCCTTGACCTGGACTGACTCATCCTCTCATCCTATAATAGTAAGTAACGGTAGGGCACACGACAGGACGAAGCGTTTATCCGCTGCAGAAAGTAGCTGGTCAGACGCAAGGCCACCGAAAAAACATTGTACTTTGTACATACGCGTATAACCACAACCGTACCTGCATTTTCATGAGAGCCATGAGGCTGGAATTGACAGCGAGAGCCATCTGCATTGGTAGCTCGGGCGGGATGACCGATGTGACGATCAATATGCAGTGGAGCAGCAGCTGGTACTTGGACCGCTTGGCCGAGTCCTTCATGCCTTCGATGAGGACGTAAGTCGAGGCGGATACCGCGAACACGAGGAGCAACAGGAGCAGGAGCACCGTGTCCCTGGTGTCTGTCCGAACCGTCTCCGTGCTGCCCTCGATCATGCGGACTAGCTTGCCCTACGACAATAAACCGACCATGACGAGATGAAGGAGCAACGGACACGGCAGGTTGCAAAATTCAGGCTTCGAGCATGACATTTCTTGAATGTGGGAAGTGGGGCGCAAGCCACAATTGGACCTACACAGCACCACACCAGGAAACGGCAGGGACGAACGTCTTGGATTCCGCAATCATTAAGGGTCAACGAGGACGTATTTTCTTGACGTATTCGAGATTCTTCAACCACGCCACCCGCTTCTTTGGACCGGCGTTACGGCAGGCAGTGGCACCGTGTAGCGGCGGTGGCAGTCAGCGCATGTCACACAACGGCGCAGATACCAGGTACAGCTTCGTAAGAATACACGGAATAGGGCGAAAGACGTTAGCCTTGCATCGCGCCCATCGTACCAACGCCCACAGAGGCACGCACCTGCGACGAGCTGAACCCTGTGCGTAAGACGTAGCAAAGGCATCCGCCATCCGGAGTTTCCTTCCACGACTCATCCCCAACATCAACACTCGATTCGTCCTCATCCTCATCCTCGCTCTCTTTTTCTTCAGCTCGTCCCTCTTGATCTTCGGTCTCCTCCATATCGTCTTCCTCTTCTTCACTACCCTCATCGCTATCGCCGCCCGCATCAACTGCTTCCTGGCCCTGTTGAGTAAGTCCGGAAATCAAAACGCGCTGCAGGTTCACACGACAGGATGCGGTTCGGAGCGCTAGGGCTGCCCAACAAGTGTCCTAGTGGCTGAATGGCAAGTCAAACGCATCGATGCAAGGTGAGAATACAAGTCCCCCGGGCGTGCACACGGACTTGTTCGTTTTGGAGCAACATATGCAAACGTACCGGCATCACGCATGCAGAAGAAGCCAACCCGGAGGTGAGAGCTTCTAGACTACCGTATGTATACGATAGGAGCGGGCGGTCACAATGAAGGTTCCTAAGTGCTAGAGGTAGCGCCGTAGAACGCCTGCTATCGGCACGTCTCTATCGCATCTGCAAGCACGGGACCTACAGCATACAGACTGCCACCTTTTGCAAACACCCAGCGGCAGTGTTTGGTATCAACAGGGAGAGGCCGACGCTTGACGTACCTGGCTATTGCAGGTGAGAAGCTTGGTGCCGCCGAAAAGCGTGAAGACTTTGTGGTGGCCTTCCTTCATCATGAAAATCTGGCACAACACAAATGTTTCATACATGTATGCATAGCAGCAGACACGACATCAAGGGTCAGCGTCACACTTGCTCGTTTGCTTGGGAGATTTCACAAGAACTTACGAAGGTTTCCACTATTGTTAGTGGCATCCTAATAACTCGCGCGGACGGACGCAACGGACGCCCGGGAAAGGAGAAAGACATTTTTTAACTGCGCCATTTTGGAGTTTTGCGTCAGACCAGGGAGAGGAGGAAAAATTAGAAATGGTGCTGTCTGTTTACACCCCCGCCCCCTGCTCGTGTGTCTTTGTGAAATGGATGGATGCCCGCTTGACCACTGACTCCACAGGAGAGGAAGGGCAAACACCCGTATGCCGTCCATCCCACCACCCTCGTCGTCCCCATGGACCAAAATACACCGTCAACACGGTCGCCATCGACACCACTCCGAAAGAGTGAACACCCCAAATTGGCAAGTGAGCTATTTAACAATGACAAAACAATAGAACGCACCTCGTCACCCCCGTCCTTGGAAGCCAGGACCCCTTCTTTCATCTGAGGCACACTCTCCCCTGTCAACGTCGCCTCGTTAAGAACGGCCGAACCGTGCACAAGCATACAGTCGCAGGGCACCGTGTCGTGCTTCTTGGAGCGCCTGAGCGAGAAAAGGTCTCCGGGAAGCAGCTCCTCTGTCGTAGAAGATTGCCACCTGGGACACGCGGGGCAGTGCAGCGGCCGGTCAAGCGCTGAAAAAAAAAGCAGCACAGGGTTCCATGCAGCACGCGGTTTGATGCCTTATAGCCTTTCTCCTGTGGGTCATGGTTCAATGGAATAAGCTCAGGTTGGTGCCAGAGCTAGCAACCGACAAAGGACAGTGTGGATCTCCCTGAACATGCTCCTGCGCTGCTGAACAGCAGCCTATTCGTAGAGATCCCTTCTTCGGAAATAATACAAGGCACCGTCATACCTACGGCGGTGGCGGTTTCTGAGAGGTTACTCGACGTTGTAAGCTACCGCGCGGGGCCAACTGTTGGCTCCAGGCGAAATATGTAGCGTTGATCGAGAACCAGCACAGCAAAGGACACGATCAAGGTTAACCTTCACCTGCCAGCTCGGAAGACTTTTAGGTTGACAACATCGTTTCCCATCCCCTTGAGCGTCTGCAAGTTCTTGAGCCTCTGCATCACCACTGTGGCCTCGAAAGACGCGATCATGAACAGGGTGAACAGGAAGTATTGCCAGTAGCTGTCCAGCAGCCACAGCGCCGTGGAAAACAGCTGGTCCGCGGCGGGGGCAGGGGGGAGGGAGGAGAAACACCGCGTTTAGGCCATACCACATGCTGAACACACGAGCGTGCAGAAGGGAAGCCACCATCAACAGACAGCCCCGAACGGGTATGGAAAGCCTGTTGTTGCCACCGACAACACCGGCATGAATAACCCGTGCACAGCTGAAGGTACACCCTGGCATTTTATTCTCTAATGATACGCAAAGGTGCTCCAACACAGGGACCGTTGGTATGCTTCCTCAACAGAACACCACCACTTGTACAATGATACTCTTGCATGTCAGCATACATACCTGGAATATCGTGAAGGGCGACAGCAGCTGCGCCTTGTAAAGATCCAAGAACTTGGGCATCTCCATCTCGAAGCGGTTTGTCCCGTACATGAGGCGGGCGCTCTCCACCGCGGCTTCGGTCGGCAGCCCTCTCCACCTCCGGTAAAAGCTCAGAGGCCTGTCCACGCGACAGCGGATCTTCACGAAGGCCTGGGAGCGCTGGTCGTACACATACTTGCGGCGGTGGAACTCGAACGCGGGGCCGAGGGGAGAAGTCTCGACAGGCACCAGCAGCGTTTTCCCGTTTCCGCAATGCGGTTTCGGCCTGGCCATTGCGTGCGTTGCCTGTGTCGGGTCGTCTCGAACGGGACGGAAGCGGACCAGGCAACGGAACGCCACGGACCAGTGCTGCAAGAGAACCATGAGAAGGTGGAGGATGAACACGACGGCAAGCCAGAGGACGGGCCAAAAGCCCGGGAGATATTTCCACGGCAGGTGGACCTCTTTTACGCCGCTGGTGGCCTCCTCGGCGTCATGCCCAGACAGTAACGCTGTCAACGCAGAGCGGTGGCTATCCTCGGAGTTGGGCAGGGCCCATCCCTCCTCCTCAGCCTGGGCGAGAGCGTCGTTGTACTGCTCACCTATAGTCAGAAAGCACTGCAGCAGAAGAGAGAGAGGCAAGCAGCAACGGTGGCTAAGATCGCTGCAGAGAGAACGACAGAACCGATCAATAGCACACGAGACCAGGCACTCTACTGCTGCTGTATATAGACCTGCATTCTAGGTACAGGTCTAGTCTGCAGCAGACGGCCTGGCCTGTACCGATGAAGCGGATGGATTGCTGTATTGTTGTGTTGGCGTATGCACACAGGAGGACAGACACAGCCGACCCGGGCGAGAGAGGGAGGTGTGCTTTGCGATACAGGCTAAACGCAAAAAGTCAGCGACAAAAGGGAGACCCCAACAGACAATAATGCTACAGAACAGAAAACTGCTGCTGTGCGGCGGGACGCGGAGCATCACTTCTCCTGCCTCCTTCCTCATCATTCACACCTTCTGCAGAGCCCACGCGTAGGCGACGAAGAAGGGGTAGTTCTCTCGCGAAAGCAGTCCTCGAGTAGGCAGCCATCCGTCGCTGCCGATCTGCCGGTGTAAGGACAGCGCCTGGATGCGGCTCCCTGTCCATGCCACCATGGTAGGACCACGTCAATCTCGACAAACCCTGCCAGTGTGCTGTAGGTCGGGAGGAAGTTGTACGGTCTGCGTGCCAATGCTGCAGTCGGCCGGCCGTCCAGGGGAGAATGCATACTCTCTTGCGAGGTCTCGTTGAAACCTCGGAGGCGTCGGGGACGCGGGCGGGGTCGAAACGTTTTTTTTTTTTCGAATCATGTGCACTTCCAAGAGTAGCTCGTCGGGTGATGCTGATGTGGTGTGATCAAACCCGAGCCCACGTCCTGCTCTTGTTGGACCCTCCATCCGCGGCCTTGAATTAGGCTTGGGTGAAGGCTCGTGTTCCGTAATGCCACGAGGGGAAGATCGGGAGCTGGTCGTCGCACCAGCCGACCACGGAGGCTGCGGCAACGTCGCTGATGCAACTGCCGCCTCCGCCACATCAGCATCAGCAGCAGCAGCAGCCGCAGCCGCCGCCGCCGCCGCAGCAGCAGTACGACCACCCTTTCCGCCGGGCTCATCTTCAAGAAACGATGAATTACATTCGGTGGGAGCTATTTTCGGCCAACAACGAGACAGGAGGAGCTCCTCCGAGACACTTTGCGGTTCCTTGTTCCCGTCGAGTCGAGTTGTTCATGATGATGGGGTTTTGCACGAAAGGTTACCAGCTGTGAGGCAGCAAGACATCCCAGACGTCCTGAAACGCATGTCAGAGATGCAAGTTTTCGAAGGCAGCGCCAGCGGGACAGGAGGAGACGCAAACGGAACGTTGGGCAAAGGTGTCCCATCTCTGCCGCGCGAACCGGATAACTCGGCCGTAGTGTTCGATGTTGACGCTCTTCGAGCCGCCTTCGCCGCAGCGAAACAGGCCTTCCCTCCCCACTGGATCCACTGCGTGGCCGTCAAGAGCTGCCCGCTGTCGGTCGTTGTTCAGGAGGCGGTACGAGCTGGTTTAGGAATCGAGGCTGCATCTTTTGTTGAGCTGTACATGGGCCTTGCTCTTGGCTGCCCCTCAGATCTTGCCGCGTTTGACTCGCCGGCCAAGACCGATGGGGAGCTGGAAATGGCTTTGGCGCGAGGGGTCCTGATAAACGCTAACAGCCTGGTAGAACTAGATCGGATTGATGCCATCATCAAGAGGGAGGGCTGTCCTACTTCCGCGCGTGTCGGTATCAGACTGAATCCTCTTGTAGGAGCTGGCTCTATCGCCGAGCTAAGCGTGTCCACCTCAACCAGCAAGTTCGCAGTGCCTATGACTCCCGCGAACGTCCTAGCGGTGGTGGATGCCTTCCGCAAGTGGCCTTGGCTCGTTGCTCTGCATACTCACGTCGGCTCCCAAGGGTACTCGGTCGAACAGTTGGCCGAGGGTATCGCAGTTCTTTGCGAAATTGCGGACGTCATCGATGGCAAGTTGGGGAAGGGGAGAGTCACTTTGCTGGACATTGGCGGGGGCCTGCCGGCAAACTACGACTCGGATGAGGTTTCACCTACCTTCCACGAGTACGCTGCGGCTCTGAAAAAGGCCGCACCCTCCCTCTTTCACAACACAGAGCGCATCGTCGTGACGGAGTTTGGCAGAGCATTTGTGGCCAAGGTTGCAATGACGGTGAGCAAGGTGGAATACGTCCGATCAAGCGATCACTCGGGAGCCGAGGGAGGTGCCGCCGGTAAAACAACTCAGCAGGCAGAGGACCCATCGAACGTCGTTCGTAGCCCAGGCGAGGTACCGGAGTCGTCTTTGCCTGTCGAGGACTACCAAACATTGGTGACGCATATTGGAGCTGACCTATTCCTGCGCACCAGTTACTGCCCCGGAAGGTACTCCCACCGCTTGTCGATGTACTCCAGGAACGGGGCCGCATTGGGCGGGTCTGCGATCAAAACAGATGTGGCGGGCCCGTTGTGCTTCCAGGGAGACTACGTGGCGCGCGGCGCGAGCCTTCCTCGGGCTTCGCCAGGGGATTTAGTTGTCGTCCACGATACAGGGGCGAACACGCTATCGCTGTTCAGTCGGCACTGCTCGCGGCGTTTCCCTTCGGTGTACGGGTACACGAGGAATGCCGACGGTACCGTATGTGTTCGGCTGGTGAAGGAAAAGGAGAGCGTCCAAGACGTCGCACGCTTCTGGGGTGCTTGGTGAGACACTGTAAACGAGTACGGTAGAAGTGGGCGCACCCATTCCATCGATGATGGAGTCTTAAGGTTAGCAACGTGATCTGTGTCATGCAGTTTGTTTGCAGCATTTCGAAGCTCTGGCTTCAGTCTCATCCGGGAGATATCCGGGGAACTCTCATTCCGATCCTCCCAGCCTCAGCCTACTGGGCCTCAAATGCCGGGCTCGAACCTGTGACGCAAAACCTCCATGCTTCTCAAACATAGCGCAGTAAGCAAGAACAATTCGTGCAAATCCCATCTACTTTCATTGCTCCAATTTCTTCCTAATCTACGACGTTGCCCCTCTAGTTGAAAAAGCCGTGATCAAGGGCGGTTGTTTGTTTGAATAAGGGCATGAGTGATCGCATCCTTCCCAGGCCGACTTTCACAGCTCAATTTCTCCGTAACCAAGAGGTTTCCAGTGCTGTGACAGGTAGACTGGAATGGTCTTGCCCCGAGCTTCATTGCGCGTATTGGTCGGTTCCAAACCCTCTAGTTGTAGAGCAATCGACCTTTGAACGTCGGGCTAGACTAGAGGACTAGAGGACATGCGATCGCCTGCATCCTCGAGGTATTCATGAAGAGCACTTGCCCCTCTCTCGGGGCTCAGCTGGGTCCGTGGAAAGGTATGATGGGAAGCGTCTTTGACAAGAGTGTTTGCTCTAACATCCTCCTCGCGGCGGTCTCGGTCCTCACTAAAGATAGGGTACGCGGAGGGGTTTCCCAAAAGCATCATTGCAAAAAGCCTATACCCTACGAATGAACACCGAAAGAGCAAAAAAAGCGTTTCTTGGTGGGGTGGAAGTTCAAGCGTCATGTCGTCCGTTTAGACACATACTCATTCCACGCCTTTGACGATCCTACACCCTACAGCGATGGACCTACGGCCACCAACTAACCTTCGCATTTGGCAAAGCTGAGCAAGATCTTCCGCTCCATGCGCAAAGTAGCATTTTCTCGTCACAACGTCTGCTACTGTACCTCGTGTGCGTGACTATCAGGGGTCCCGGAGCGCGCTACACGCCTGTACCAACATATCCAAAGGACAGCGCTTATTGTAGACTTTTTCCGGAGAAAAGTATAAGACGTACCGTAAGTTGCATCTACTCGGGAATCGATGCCCGCTTACCGCCTCTCCGTAAGAGGATGGTCGTCTGATTCACATCTTTTCCCGCACTCTGTTGTACGTTGAACTGCGTGACACGACTCTGTGATACTGAACTATTTTTCTGGTAAGTTTGTTGTTGGAAGTCCCCAATCTCAAAGCCCGATGATGTACATACTTGATGATGCAGCGTGTGATCGAGAAGGCACTCCATGGGCCAGACAAATAAGCATGCCGAGGAATGAGGCAACGCGAACGCTTCCATTGGCCAAGCAACGGCGGACCGATGGAGTGAGGAGACGGATGTGCGATTTCCAGCCGGTGAAGGACCTGCTTCCTCCCAAGCCTTTCAAGGGTGGTGTGTCGAGGGACAGTTGAGGTTTCCCTCCTTTTCGGAATACCCGTGTCTTTTGGATGTGTAATTCTTGCTCGAGTTTTTAGAGATTAGCGGTTTCCATGGTGTCTGTCTGCATAGATTTATAGACGTGAGCGGCCCTACGCGATGGGCGATTGGTTTCTGCTGTCAGCTGCCATGAGCACACACAATTCGAGGTGAGTTGTGAGGTGTTCGCTCGTCACACCTGCATCTGTCTGTACAGATGCAATGACCGTTGACAGATCGCAAGGACGCCGGCGTTGACGTCAAAGACAAGAGCGCCCTAGTTAGAGCTACGCACCCGCCCCCCCGCCGCAGTGTGTGCATGCGCGGACACGATGTTGGCAGCGGTGTGTCGCGTTCAGCTAAAATGATAATAATGCCGACTTCCACCTCTTCGTCCGCAGAAGTGCACGGTAGCGAATGTGGGAAATGCAGTAGCAGGCCTCACGAACTTTGGGCTGCAAGACAGGATGTAATGCGGTGCTGTGCTTTTAAACCTAATACTACAAGACACAGGAATAGTGGAACTACTGCTGTACATTTTAGCTTTCACGTGGAATTCCCCTTGCCGGAACGTTTGTTGCATTGACTAACGGAATATGGCTTTTCTGTCGAACACGAAGAAAATTCAATCGACTGAGTAGTAACAACCTCGACCGAGGCTCAACAGCTTCAACATGGAGTGCCTTGAGGGAACGAGGGGCCCGGCAATCGTCTGGAATGTTTTATCTTTGCTGGTGAAATCTTCCATGGAAGTGGTGAGAGCTTCCACAGAAAAGCTTCACATCTTTTCCGTGGAAGTTTAAAGGAAAGTACTTCAAGGAGGCTGGATGGAAGCGTTCGTGAAGCTTATTTTTCTTCCGTCCATGGAAGCTGCCACAACTGCCCTATGGGAAACGTTCGCCTTGTCCTGTACAAACACCTTTTAGCTGGTGTCGTGCAATTAGTCAACCCTAGGTTAGGTCAGGGTAAGAGGACTTGGGGTAGGTTAATCGCAGTAGTTTATGTGTTGAGGCGTGATAGAATGGACTTGAAAATGATGGCTCTGGGAGCAGGGTTGGAGTTAGGTCTGGTTGAAATAACGTCAAATAAGGTCATGAAAAGTGCATGAGTTGGAGACTAGAACTGAGGAGGTGTGGGTTTATGGTTGGAATGATGGAGGGTAATCCAACCGCTTCAACTCATCCAAATCTACCTCTACATTTTTCGGGGTATCACCCTTCTCCATCCTCTTTGGATCAGTATGCCATTCAATGGCCTTAATTGCTAATCGCGCCGTATCGTCTTCCTCCTGAATATCCGCCCAATCACTAGCCGTCTTACCACATGAATTATCCCCAAATTCAATTGCCGCTTGCGTCTGTTCTTCATCATACTCTTGCAACGAAATTTGAGGCAACGGGGGTGCTGCTGGACCTCTGCCCCCGGAACCCCTTCCCTAAACACCACTAGCAACCCCTGTTGCTCGAGCCGCACCACCTCGACCCCTTCCACGCGCAACAGCCCTGCTACTATGTGCATTACTGCCACCCCCGCCACCAGCAACAGCCCCACTTCCACGAGCGTTACTGCTACTACCACCACCAGAGGCACTGCCCCTTCCTTGAGAAATAGCATACACTCGCGGTTTTCCACCAATCGTAACAAGCGTCTGCCAATTTCCGTTAAAGGAACAGCATGTAATATCGNCTCGAGCCGCACCACCTCGACCCCTTCCACGCGCAACAGCCCTGCTACTATGTGCATTACTGCCACCCCCGCCACCAGCAACAGCCCCACTTCCACGAGCGTTACTGCTACTACCACCACCAGAGGCACTGCCCCTTCCTTGAGAAATAGCATACACTCGCGGTTTTCCACCAATCGTAACAAGCGTCTGCCAATTTCCGTTAAAGGAACAGCATGTAATATCGGCCCTGGCTCAAACTGACCACTGACTACTTCCCCACTTGGTTCCACCAACCTGGTGTCATCAGGAACACACGCACCATCAGGCAAAGGGTCGGACACGCCCTTTTACCTTTGGATCAGCGCGAACGTCTTGTCTGCCACTTCATCCGTAGTGAGGCTTGCCGATGTACAGCCACTTTCCCCCACCACAAAATCATCGCGATGGTTCGACCCAGCGAGCGCCTCTCGCTCGGTAATCACCGGACCCGATCGCGAAGGTAGCACCCCGCTCGCACCTATCATATAAACATCGAGATCAGGCGGATCAGTTAGCCTGACATANCACCACAAAATCATCGCGATGGTTCGACCCAGCGAGCGCCTCTCGCTCGGTAATCACCGGACCCGATCGCGAAGGTAGCACCCCGCTCGCACCTATCATATAAACATCGAGATCAGGCGGATCAGTTAGCCTGACATATGGTGCCTCATCCTCTTTCGTCGCAGGCAATGGCAACCGTGACATCAAATCGGCATTTGCATTCTCTCGCCCTGGTCGATACTTCAGTTCATGCGTGTACGCTGACAGGAAGTCATACCACCTCTGTACGCGATTATTTTTATCTGCCCAACTCCCCAAATTCCGCAAGGGTTGATGATCACTATACACTTCAAAGGGGGTGCCATAAAACAGTGTTCGATTCTTCTTTGTCGCACCCGCTTCAAGCTCAGTCGAACTCCATCTCGTTACATTCTCGAATGTTGATCTGCTCAAAAAGCATAGCGGTCTAATACTTCCATCTCGTTGCCCTTGCTCAATTACGGCTCCCAAGCCCGAAATCGACGCATCAGCGGTTAACCGAAACGGCCGTTCTCCCGAGATCGCACCCTCATAACACGGAGATGCCAAAACTTCAGGGCCAGACAGAATATCCATCATCTTCCTCACTACTGCCACATGATCAGCCGTGAACACAAACGCCCCCCTTTTCAGCATCGCATTGATCGGTTTCAATTTTGCCGACATGTTCTTCAGGACCTTTCGATAGTACGGCAAGGACCCCAACAACGATCGCAACTGGCCAACATTAGTGGGCCTTGGCACTTCATGCAGCGGTCTGACCTTTTCCGGGTCCGGCCTGATCTCTTCTGCCGTGACTTGATGTCCCAAGAACGTCACCACCTTCACCCCCAGGTTCGTCTTCTTGGGTGCCAGTTTCAGGTTGAACTTGACCATGCGCTCGAAAAACCTCTCCAGGTCGCGCACGTGTTCTGCCCCGTCCCTGGAAAAAACGATCACGTCATCGAGGAACAGACGCACACGTTCCAGTCCGTCACATACTCTGGCCATCACCGAGTGAAACCACCCAGGACAACTACTGAGACCTTGCGGCACGGAAAAAAAAACGTACAACCCCGTAGACGTGATAACAGCAGTGATCGGAATGCTGTCCTTTTCAATACTGCACTGGAAAACCCCCCTGACCAAATCCAGCGTGTTGAAGATTTTCAATTTGTCCAATTCCGCCAAAATATCCTCCACTATCGGAATGGGCAATTTCGGGATTACACTCATTTTGTTGCTGCGCTTGTAGTTGACCACCGTACGCCACCGTAAGCCTTCGCGACTACCACCAGCGGACTCGCCCAATTGCTGTACGATCTCCGCAACACACCCGCCAACAGCAATTTGTCAATTTCGATCTGCACCTTTTCGTTCATAACCGGCGAATAGCGATATGGCCTCTGGCGCACTGGCTGTGCCCCCGGCTTCAAAATGATTCGAAATGGATCCACCGCCACTCGTCCTAAATCTGAACCACCCTTCGAAAAAGGATGCTCAAACTTGCACAGTAAATCACCTAGTTTGTCAATGTCCTCCGGCTCCCACAGTTTCGCAGTGAAGTCGAAATGGACGTCTCGAATGTGCGGAGGCACTCTCTGCCACAATCGCCTGAACGCCACCTGTTGCGCCCCATTCAAAGAAGACATAACATCAGCGGGAGATTCGTCGTTAGGCATGTCAGCCTCTTCACCCTCCTGAACCGCAAATACATTTTTTGGATTCCTCATTTTCCACCAAACGAGCATCATCCAAATTTACCACCTCCAGGGGTTCACCACGATACCCCAAAATATCGTTTGGTTTCACCAGACACGAGCTATCCCCCACTCGTCTTAGAGGAATTTCAGTCGTGCCATTCTCGACTAACGCTTCCTGCGGGAACCACTTCTTCCCAAACTGCACACGGTACTTCCCCACCGCAGCGTCACTGCCATCTAGGTTGGTCAATTTTACCTCCACCCAGGACATTGCGTTTGGAAGCCATCGTCTACTACCATTCGATTTCACCACCACCTTTCCATCACCTTCAGTTTCCACCATACCCACCGCGTTACCTACCCATTCATCAAAGCGGTGATCTCGTGCCAACTTATCAGTATTTGCACCGACAAAAGCGACAATTGTTTCTGTGTCCGACACGTGCTGGAATCTGCGAACTGGAAAATCAGCCCAGCTATCCCTCCCTAATATCAGATCATGTCCCATGGCCGAGTCTGGCACAATGTACGCATACACACTCCTCCGTACCGTCGGTGTACCGAAATGAACCGGCGCTGATTTCCTGCCATTCCACATTTCAATACTTAATCGCATTCTTCGATCTGTAAGCATTGGCACCCCATGGAACCCATCCCATTTCTTGTTCAGCCCCGTTTCAATGCTATCAGTTGAAGCTGAACCACATGCCAACATCTTTTGAGCACACCTTTCTTGTACAAACGATGCCGGACTTGCCGTATCCAACAGCCTCCCACGACATCATCTTGGCCGCTCTTGACCCCGTGAACACTTGCACTCTAGTCGTATGCCGATGTCGATCCATCGTCAAATCCCCACCGACCTACCANTCAGATCATGTCCCATGGCCGAGTCTGGCACAATGTACGCATACACACTCCTCCGTACCGTCGGTGTACCGAAATGAACCGGCGCTGATTTCCTGCCATTCCACATTTCAATACTTAATCGCATTCTTCGATCTGTAAGCATTGGCACCCCATGGAACCCATCCCATTTCTTGTTCAGCCCCGTTTCAATGCTATCAGTTGAAGCTGAACCACATGCCAACATCTTTTGAGCACACCTTTCTTGTACAAACGATGCCGGACTTGCCGTATCCAACAGCCTCCCACGACATCATCTTGGCCGCTCTTGACCCCGTGAACACTTGCACTCTAGTCGTATGCCGATGTCGATCCATCGTCAAATCCCCACCGACCTACCAAGTAAATGGTGACAGGTAGTCCGCCGCTTCACCTGCAGCAAACGTGAAAGGAGGCGGAGGGTACACCGCATCACTCCTTTGTCCTGACGTATAAGTAACAGATACTATTTCGGCAAAAATGCGATCTGTTTCTTCCTGTGCTTCACCGAAATTTCCTCCCTCCCGCGCTGTTACCTCAACCTCACGCTTGAGAGAATTTTCAGAGGCGGATGCATCCCCTATCACGCCCTCTTCTCCTATCACTGGCAAAGCAACAGTTTCATGGTTCTGCTTGCCCCCAGTACGATCAACGGTAACGGTTTTTCCCTTTATAGTGTCCCGATTCATCGACCCCTTTTCGGCACCATCTCGACCAACAGGGGCTCCGCTTGAGGATCCAGCGGACACCTCACTGGTCTCGGAGAATTTTCCTTACGTGTTTCCTTCCTTTGAGTATTTAACGCATTCCCCGCTGGTTTTGCATTGTCAATCACATTTCCCATTGTGCCAATGCGACACTTCGTGTGGCCGGACGAAGGGGGCGTGTTCGGCACCTCTTCTTCTGGAAATCCCTGTGTGTCTTACTAGTGATTGTCTCCTGAAGCTGTGCAGGTGCATCTTGCGACGCACTACGACCAAGAATTTCTTGCGGGGACCTGCTCCCCAATACATTCTTGCTCCCACGGGCTACATCCGTGCAGTTCAATTTATCAGTACCCGAAACCACTTGCAGTTTGGGATAATTACTTCCACCCTGCTTGGAATACTCCATAGATGCTGAAAAACGTCGCTTACCGTGGTTGGACGAGACGCTCCCCGTCGCCAGGCCATCACCCTCGGTGTTGTGCACCACCGATCGGCCCCCTTCCTCCTCTACAATCCCACCCTCCGAGTCGTCTTCGACGTTCTCGCGTGATGATTGTTTTCTCTTTACCCCAGCNAAACCACTTGCAGTTTGGGATAATTACTTCCACCCTGCTTGGAATACTCCATAGATGCTGAAAAACGTCGCTTACCGTGGTTGGACGAGACGCTCCCCGTCGCCAGGCCATCACCCTCGGTGTTGTGCACCACCGATCGGCCCCCTTCCTCCTCTACAATCCCACCCTCCGAGTCGTCTTCGACGTTCTCGCGTGATGATTGTTTTCTCTTTACCCCAGCCCCCCGAGTCTGTTTTGATCCCGGTCCTTGGCTCTGCTTTCTTCCCTTCTGCCCGAGATATTTCTTTTCGTCATCACAATACCCGGGACCTCGTTCACCCTGCACCATTACTCCTCGACATTTCTTTTTAATCTCGCAATACTTTTCACCCCTTTCAACCTTCACCTCCACCCCTCGATATTTGTTTTTAATCTCGTAATACTTTTCACCCCTTCCGCCCTTCACCCACCCCTCGAGATTTCTCTTTAACCTCGTTGGTTCCTTTCTTCCACCTCCCCCCATGTTGGACACCAGACTTTGGAGAGCCTCCACATTACCCCCAAAATGCGCATGTAACAAGTCAAGGATCGCAATTAATGTGTCTCTCACCTTCCCCCCATCTGATGGCTGCCCACCAAGGGACTCTCCCTCCCTTCCACCACCCTCGTCCGAGGCACTGCCCCCTCCACCATCCTCCTCCCCCTGCGCATCGACCCCCCTCTTGCGATTGTCTTCATCCTTCACGGGCCCTTGGTCTCCCCCATCACCTGACGTACGAGAAATAAAATGACCCGCGTCAGGTGTCTGTGGCCTTCTGTTTCTGCGCATTTCGCTTGTTCGACGAGAGTAGTAGTCCTCCCCACCCCTCTTACTTCGTGGCGCTAACACCTGAAACGCTTTCATCGCCATTGCCTCCATTGCCATCCTCTGATCTGCGCTGAGGCGCCTTGCCCCTGCCCCCGAGCCTCTCGTCAGACTCCTTCCCCGACTCGCAGACACATGACTCTCCCACATCTCTGTGCCCCAATCTCCCGTGATCTGCGTCAACCCTTTTGCTAGACTTGAAGACACACCTTTTTCCAAATTGTTTGTGGTACTTTGGATATGTGTCCGATCTACATGCGCTGTATGCGCCTGATGGGGGTTACGTGGATGGGTATGAAGTATATGGGGGGTAGGAGAAGACCCCCGGTGCTAGAGTGAGAAAGAACCCACGAGCTCACTTACCTGAGGGGCTTGCGTGACCAGAAATATGTATGGTCCTTTTCTTCATCTGCTGTTCCTGGGATAACATAGTACCCAGTCTCAACACCACAGACCGCTGAGGGCGGTAGTGCACACAATAGCGATATCGTCTTAGAGCCTAGCTAGGCCAGGTGTTGGTTCGACGATGACGGAAAGAGAAAGAGAGTTGTTAGAAGAACGAGCGAGGAATGCCGAGAGAGCAGCCGAGGAAGCGGCAGCCAAGATGGCGGAAATGCAGAGGAGAATAGATGAAGCGGCAGAGAGGAGTTCAGCGGAGGAAGCAGCGATAGGAAGAGTGGGTGATGCCGGGCATACGGCAGGTAACATGAGGATGGACGGCGCCGGTTATGCGCCTGGGTATTATAGCAGGGATGGAGCCGCCGGAGGGGCGGCTACTTTTGGAGCTAGAGCCGCCGGAGGAGCGGCTACATTTTTCCCGGGTGATCGAGTGCAGCGTAAGGACCGGAAGCCACCGGTGTACGACGGTAACTTCCCGCTGTTCAAGACGCTGTTCGAGGCCTTCCTCACCCGCGAAGATCTTGGGCACACACTTGCGAAGTCAGCAAGTCCTGATCAACGCATCTGGCTCATCCACGCGTCAAGGAGCGAAAACTTCCGCTTTCACGGTGAGCAGCGCGTGCGTGACCATGAGTGTGCTTGGGAGTACCTGATGCGCGCCACAAAGGGGGCAAACTTTCAGGCCAAAAGACTGGAAGTTGGGACTGTGTATGGGGCGTGGGAGGCTGCCCAACAGTTCTGCCTCCCGATGAGTGTCAACGAGAAGGAGGCCATGAAGCTGTCCCTTACCAACATGAGGATGCAGCTCGGAGAGGAACCTAGGGATCACTTCCTTAGGTTTGACAAAGTGCTGTCCACAATCCGCGCCGTCGACGGCGATGGAATCTCCAATAGAGAGGTCCTTGCGATGCTCCGTAGAAGCCATTCGGCCGATTACGACCAGCTCAAGCCGGTGCTCATGTCTGATCGGTCGCTCACACGCGCGGAATTGGAGAATCTTATGCGTAGTCACCACGTTGAGCAAGACTTGGGGAATAGTTCGCGACGGGCGGCAGCGCCGACCAGCGACCCGCACGCTCTTCGTTTCGGCGGGAATTCGCGGCCCAACGGCGGCGGCNGCGCGTGCGTGACCATGAGTGTGCTTGGGAGTACCTGATGCGCGCCACAAAGGGGGCAAACTTTCAGGCCAAAAGACTGGAAGTTGGGACTGTGTATGGGGCGTGGGAGGCTGCCCAACAGTTCTGCCTCCCGATGAGTGACAATCTGAAGGAGGCCATGAAGCTGTCCCTTACCAACATGAGGATGCAGTTCAGAGAGGAAGCAAGGGATTACTTTATTAGGTTTGACAAAGTGCTGTCCACAATGGGCGCCCTCGACGGCGATGGAATCTCCGATCAAGAAGTCCTTGCGATACTCCGCAGAAGCCTTTCCGGCCGATTACGACCAGCTCAAGCCGGTGCTCATGTCTGATCGGTCGCTCACACGCGCGGAATTGGAGAATCTTATGCGTAGTCACCACGTTGAGCAAGACTTGGGGAATAGTTCGCGACGGGCGGCAGCGCCGACCAGCGACCCGCACGCTCTTCGTTTCGGCGGGAATTCGCGGCCCAACGGCGGCGGCGGCGGTGGTGGCGGTCCGCCGCGGAGGACCGGAGGTTTTTCCCAAGGTAAACAGCATGGTAAAGATGGACAGCAGCAGCTAGGGTGGGGAGGAGGATCCCAGGGAAAGTACCAGGGGGGATTTCGCCAGCAGCAGCAGCAGCAGCCGTCGAAGCCGTCGTTCCAGAAGCAGGCGCCGCAGCAGCGGTATCAACAGCGACACCCTCAGCATTTTCCCTCCAACTTCCCCAATGCTTTCCCGCAGCAGCAGCAGCAGCAGCAGACCACTCCTCCGATGGCGGTGGGTTTTGTTCCTGGAGGCCCCACGGACCCCGGGCGGAACGCAGCGTGACCGCAGCCGGAGTCCCCTATTCCCCCGGGCACACCGATGTGCGCTGTGCCCATGTGCGGTCGCTGCGGTCATGTCGGACACGTGGCAAACAACTGCCTGGCTCCTCATCGCTTTTACGGTAGGTGTTCTGTTTGTGGGGAATACGGTCACACCCAGCGAAACTGCAAGAGCAACCCGCAACAACGCCCGGTAGTCCACGTGCCTCAGGCGCCCCACATGAACGCCGTCATGCCACAGCCGTACCAGCCCGTCCCGCAGCAGCTCGTCCCGCAACAGCCCCTCCCGCAGCAGCCTTTCCCTCAGTACTCCCATCTCAACAGCGCGCAGAAGGAGTATTCGGCAAGTTTCATGGACGGGTCGATAGCGCAGCATTGGTCCGTGTCGGCACCTCCTGCACAACATCATCTTGCCTTGGCGCAACAGGGTGGTTCCGGCGGAAGTGTACAGCCATGGCAGGGTGGTCCCGGCTATAGTGCAGTGCCCCAGCAGCAGCAGCCGGACCAGCAGCCTAGCTCGAGTGGTGGAGACGGCACGGGGGGCATGTTTTCTGTGGGTGATGGCCATCATCAGCAGCAGCAGCAACAGCCGCAGCAGCAGCAGCAACAGCCGCAGCCGCAGCAGCCGCAGCCGCAGCAGGAGCCGCAGCAGCACTACCGCGCGTGGGGGGATGGCGGAGCGGATGCCGGCGTGGGTACACAGGTCAGTGGCGGTGGGGATGAATTCGTTGATGGAGTAGGGGGGGATGGTCACGCCGGTTCATTCGGCAACACAGCACCGGTAGATTCCCCCCCCGAACACTATGCTCTCAATGTTTTCTGTCAACACCGTCACCCTGTAGCGTACCCACCGGCCCCTGTCCCAACTTAGCTGTCGGCGTCGGGGCGTACCGACTGGTTGGTTGGTGATAGTGCCGTGTCTAATCACAGCACCAACAGCACAGACCTAGTCTACAACATGCGCTCGCCAACGGTAGCTGAACGGTACATCTACGTTGCTACCGGTGACCCTGCGGAAGTCCTTGGGTATGGTTCGCTAGATTTGGTGTTGCGCGGTGACCACGGTGACGTTCGGATCACCCTGCACGACGTTGCTGTTGTCCCCAGCCTTGCGTACCACCTGATGTCATTCAACGTCATGCAAGAGGCCTTCGAGATAACCCTTTTCGACGCCGATTCTCGGATGCTAGACGGTCGTATCAAATTCTTCAAGACGAAGCATGGCAACTACGCACAAGCCACCCGTGTGCCCCCCCTCGTTAGTGCCCGCAATACTCATGATGGAGCCGCTGGCCGCTGGGGTGCCGTCCATTTCGGCGGCGGTCGCGGCGGCGGCGGCAGCGGCAGCAACGGTGACGGTCTCCACGGCCGTGGAGGCGTTGGGGGTGGTGGCAGGGACGGCGATGGCGCCACTGTCGGCGGCGGGGGGCACGGCAGCAGCGGCAGCGGCAGCGGCGTCCTCGGTCGCCGCGTTGGCACCGGGCAGCGAGACATGCGCGGCGGCGACGGTGGAGGCGTCGGCGGCGGCGGGCACGGCAGCAGCGGCAGCGGCAGCGTCGTCCCCGGTCGCCGCGTTGGCACCGGGCAGCGAGACACGCGCAGCGGCGACGGTGGAGGCGTCGACGGCGGGGGGCATGGCAGCAGCGGCAGCGGCAGCGGCGTCCCCGGTCGCCGCGTTGGCACCGGGCAGCGAGACACGCGCGGCGGCGACGGTGGAGGCGTCGACGGCGGGGGGCACGGCAGCAGCGGCAGCGGCAGCGTCGTCCCTGGTCGCCGGGTTGGCACCGGGCAGCGAGACACGCGCAGCGGAGATGGTGGAGGCGTCGGCGGCGGGGGTCATGGCAGCAGCGGCAGCGGCAGCGTCGTCCCTGGTCGCCGCGTTGGCACCGGGCAGCGAGACACGCGCAGCGGAGGTGGTGGAGGCGTCGGCGGCGGGGGGCACGGAAGCAGCGGGAGCATCAGCGTCGTTCCCGGTCGCCGCGTTGACGCCGGGCTTTCCGACGGACGCAGCGGGGATGGAAGCAATGGCGTCGGCGTCGGCGGCGTCGGCCGGGGGACGACCGGTAGCGGGGGCAGCAGCAGCGGCGTCCCCGGTCGCCGCGTTGACGTCGGGCATTCGGACGGCCGCAGCGGCGTTGGCAACGGCGGAGGCGGCGGCGTTGGCCGTGATAGAGGAGATGGCGACGCCCGTGGGGTGCACACTTGGGTCCGCAACCGCGACGCGCCCGACAGCAGCTTCGTCATCGACCCCGACCCCGACCCCGACCGGAGTGGCCCCGACCCGCGTCAGCCTCCGCGCGCGCCGCATTTGCAGACCCAGCAGCAACGTTATCAGGTTACCCCCTCCGTCACGAGGTCAGCGGCGCGGGGCATGGCTAACAATGGGCCCCTGCCGCGATCGCCCGGGGTGTTGGCAATGCTTGCGATGGCGGAGGACTTCGACGCTAGGATGGACGATGAGCAGTGTTTCGAGGGCCGCAGCTGCCGGATGGACCAGCGAGCGAGCGCCAGACCCCGACATCATGGGCGGAGGCGCACTCGGGAGAGGACAGCGACATCTGGTACAGCGCTGAGGAGGCGGAGTTAACCGGGCTGCTCGAGGCCGAGACGTTTGGGCCGGCGGCAGGCTCGTAGCAGCTAGGGATGAACATCATTTCTGCGAAGTGGGTGTACACTTGGAAAGTGAACGAGTTTGGTGATGTGGTGCGTGCCGAAGCCAGACTGGTAGCAAGGGGTTTCAGTCAGAGGGAAGGGGTGGATAACTTTGAAACCTTTTCACCGTGCCTGTCTGTTACGAGTTTCCGTGTTATTGCTGCTATTGCTTGCCATCTTGGTTGGGATTTTGTGCACCTTGATGCTGAGCAGGCGTTCGTTCAATCCAAGCTGGAAGAGGATGTGTATATTCGTTTACCGAAAGACTGTGGCTCTCTCTCGGGTAAACTTGTCAAGCTTGCCCGTAGCCTGTACGGTCTGAAGCAAGCGTCCCGCATGTGGCATTACCATTTGCTCCGAGCAATGAAGCGTCTTGGGTTTGAGCAGTGTGCTGCTGATGCTTGCGTCATGCGTCTGATCGAGACTGGTGTGGTGACAATGGTGTTGTGTATGTCGACGACATTTTCTCGATCGGGACCAAGAGTAGGTGTGACCAGTTTGGCAGAGACTTGAACGCTTTCGTCCCGATCGAGAACCTTGGGGAGCTGAGTTTGTACGCGGGCATTCGGTTTTCTCGTGATCGCGCGGGTGGCACGATTACGGTGTCGCAGGAGACGTTTGCTAGGAACTTGGTAGAGAAGTTCGGTGTCACACGCAACAAGGAGACTCCCATGGCAGTAGGCTTGAAGCTTGAGGATTTTGGCGATGCGGAGCCTGATGTTCTTAAGCCTTTTCGGTCTTTGGTACGACACTTGATGTGGCTGGCGAATCAGACTCGCCCGGACATCCTCAACGCAGTGCGAGCTGTCGCGAGGTATGCCCACGCCCCCAAGATGGTGCATCGGCGTGCAGCTTTGCATGTTTTGATGTATGTCAGGTTCACAGTCGGTCTTGGGATCACGTACCAACAGGGAACGGAGGGAGGTGTCTCGTTGGAACTTTTCGTCGACTCCGATTACGCGAGTAACGCGGCGGACCGGCGGTCGGTCTCTGGTGCGGTCGTGTGTGCGGGTGCGTGTATCTCGTATTTGTCGCGAACGCAGAAGAGTGTTACACTTTCCTCGACCGAAGCTGAGTATGTTGCGATGGGAGACGGTTTCAAGGAAGCGATATCCTTGCGCTACCTCTGGGGTTTCATCTTTCCGGATGAGCGCATCGGGTGCACTAGAATTTACGAGGATAAAATGGGGGCCCTTCATTTGGTCAACAAACCGGTCACCACCCCCAACTCTAAGCACATAGACATCCGACACCATTTCATTCGGGAGCGGGTGGCACGCAAGCAGTTTAAGGTGGTCCACGTTGCATCGGCTTTGCAGCACGCCGACTTTATGACCAAACCACTGCACAGGGCGGCACTCTACGTCCACCGTGATTTCGTGATGAACATCAACAAACATTTCTGTGTTGGTCGTTTGTGATTTTTTGTTGTTGTTATTTGATGTGAGGTCTTTTTTTTTCTTCCTGCGTTGTTTCTGACCTTTCTGCGTGTGCATCTGCAATCATGGGGGGGGATGTCATGTGTGACCATGATTATAGAGTGCATGAGCGGCAATAATATCTTGTTGTTCCCTTGTGTTTTTGGATAGGAGTATGTGCCAGCAGGGGGGCTGTTGACGTATAGTTATGAAGTTGGGATGATAGTTTTTTGGGATGTCACAGCAGGGGGGCTGTTTGCATGCATGTTTGCTTATATTTCCTATTGTTTCTTGGACAATAGCGGTGGTACCGATTTGCGGGTGGGTGCTATTTAGGACATGGTCTTTGGACAATATATTGGAGGAAGGGTTTGACATGTCTCAACGGTTAATGATTGGGGCCAGTTTTCGTTCTGATTGGTCAAGAAGTTGAGTTTTTTGTTTTGTTTGAGGATTTAGTACCGACTTCTCTATAGTTGTTTTTCCAGAAATGTCCATTTTTCGTTCCGACACTTTTCTGATGTAGCACAAGTAGTTGTTGGTTTTTTTTCCGAGGATAATTCATTAATGTCAACGGTTTGAGATTATGTCCAGGATTCCTGGTCAAGGAACACTTGTTTGACGTGGTGGAAGTAGTGGTGAAAACGGAGTTTGAGGAACGCCTATGGCTTAAGATACCTCGGGAGCGGGGTGAGCAAGATTTGATTCTAAGGAACGTAGACTATACGTCCCACCGTCGTCGAGGGCAGTCGCAAGCAAGGCGCTGGACAACTTTGGGCAAATTGGGGGAGATGTCCAGAGGTCCACAAGGAAGGGAGAAGTTGTAATGGTCGGCGGTTTCAACTCCAAAGTAGGGAAAGCCTTCCAGTAGAGGACAGGCGATTGGGCAGCACGAAGAAGACAAAGTGAGTGACAACGGAGCGAGGATGCTTCGATGCCTTGGGAAGCAACGAGCTGATGTTGTTGAACGGTAAGATGGAATGCGATAAGCCGGAATTCACCAGCCAACGGGCAGTGTGCAATGAATACTCGATCCTCGACTACATCCTGGTGGATTGGGGCAGCACGCAAATCCCAGAGCTGCACCAAAGTGCGATGGATATAGGTTCGACCGACGACTTCCTCACATGGGAAAACATCGACCGATCTAAGAAGATGAAGAGTAAGAAACAGGAAAGTGTTCCGGTGGAGAGTAAAGCGTTTGGGAGACGAGCGGACACATCATGAATTCCAGCAGAGACTGGCTGGTAGTGTAGAACCCTTCGGGAAACTGCTGAGAAGCGTCGAAGACGG
>CACKRE030001288.1:8185-20499 GCA_902602495.3 Ectocarpus sp. CCAP 1310/34 | reverse complement strand
TCTTGCTGCGGCGCACCCGCCGCGAGGCGTGCGTAGTGGTGGAGTTGGGTCGGCACTGGTGCGTCAGTCAGGTACAAAGATGCTGATGCGCGGGCCTCCAGGCCGTCGGTGTAGGCAGCAATGCCCATCTCATCTTTGTGCGCGGAGGCAGATGTCATCAGAAAGGTGGACGGGCACTATGTACACGGCCCTAGGTTTGCTAGAGGGAGCTGTACTGTCTCAGTAACCTGGTTTTGCCATAAAAGGAGGAGGGGACAGGTGGTGACGAGCTGATTGGGCTGGTTGACCCTTCGGCGCGAGAATTTTCAGACCAAGAACCCTAAGTGCAACGAGGGAGAAAGCGAGGAACCGACTGGGAAGGACAGCAACGAGAGCGTGTACGAAGCGGAGCGGGTCGAGTTTGGTCGTGCTAGGACTGGCCACAGCGGCACCGGAGCAGCGGCACCGGAGCAGCGGCACCGGAGCAGTGGAACCGGAGCAGGCGGACGGCATCGATTCGTGGCGCACGGACAAACATCTCTTGTATTGTCAATTATTTTCCCGTGTTTTTTCCTGAATACAGGTGCTGGGTGTGTGTGATGACGTCATTGGTTTTGTAGAGAGACGCGGCAGAGTTGGCGCGGATGACCCGGGTGCCTTAATTGTGTACCTGCATCGTGGAAGACCCCTTCAATGTGGAACGATTCCTAGTCAGTGTCGATGTTTACACTGCTGTGCCTAACACAGATGATCTGGATAGATTCGGGTGATTGTCAATTGCAATGATGGCTTTGGTTGGGCGTTCTTCTTCATTGTATGTCCACGGGCTCATTCTGACAGCACTTCAGACAGCAGCTCCATGCCCCGAGCTTGTGTACCATGCACCATGGTGTTATTATTGTACAGACAGCACTTTAGACAGCAGTACGCTGTAGTCGACAAACATCCATTTTGGTTAATTGCGGGACAAGGGGGGTGATGCTGCTGCTGTAATCGATTTGTAGTGTGTGGGCGTGTAGTTCAGTTGTGAGCACGCAAACGTGCTGCAGGGATTGCAGGTGTACCTCCTCGGGCTTGCGTACCCTTTCCTTGCTAATAGTGTGTGTGTTCTTCAGATCTTCTGATGGCTCTAGCATTTTTGTGACCACGGACCGAGTCTTTGCTAGATTTTGGGATTAGCAACTGACACGAGTTAATGTGAAGAAAAACAACAAACAAACAACCATGTGCAGCCGTCAGTCGTGCAACAGAAGTCGTGGTGTGTCTTTGCTCCGTCACGAATGATCCACTTACTGCGCTTTTCAGCCTTCCATCACCGATGATTGATTTACCTTGTGCATGTCAGCAGGTCGAGATGTATGAATGTATGTCACGTTGCTTCAAAGTGCTCCACTGTAGGACGACAGTTGGTGTGGAATGACGGCGGTCCTTGTGAGCTCATTACAGCAAGCAGTCAGTGTAGGAGTCGCTTCAACCTCTTCTACTACTTCTGTACTACTCTACTACGGCTGTACGAGGAATAGCTCCGTTGCGTATACCACTGCGCCTAGGTACCGTTTCCGTATCATCATGCATACCCTGTCGACTCGCTAAATTACGCTCTCTTTGGCACTCTGTGATGGCCGGGGACACCTTTCCGCTCATAGCCCATCCCTTATTTTCCCCGCGTGGGCCCCTTTCGTTCGACCCCCTTCTGCTCGACAACGGAAGAAGGTGCCCAACGTTCAATGCGGACGGATGCGCGTGGAGACATCAGCAACATACCCGACTACGCGCTATGGCGGGCGCTGCCTCCGGAAAGACGGCGCTGCATGTCTGTGGTTATCAGCTGGTGGTTGTAGCATAATGAATTCCACCAGCATGGCAGGTGTGTTAGACAACCGTTGTGCTTAGCCTTTGGCCACCGTTTTTCTGGTGTTGGGACGTTGAGTTGCTGTTCATCGGAGTCCCGAGAAGGTCACAAATGAGTTTCCATCAATTTCTATGTGTTGTTTGGTGCTCCTTGGTGTCGGTCAGGACTTCGTAAGCACTTGACTACTCACCGTCCTGGCACTTGGAGCAACAGTCGGCTAATCCCTACGCTGGCCCGCGTTGTCTACCCTTAGACTAAATATGCTAGGCAGAGCTGTAAATCAGCGGTAGCCCCTAGGTGACAAAATGGCATGCTGAATATTCAAGTTGCGAAGAGGATGTGTCGTGAGGACAAGTAGGGCGGCTATTCAAGCTAGAGGCCGACCTTTCACAGAAAGGGAGCCTACGTTCAGGTGTCATCTAGTATCTTCGTAGCACGTCCCCAGCACATGCACACCATCATCGGGAAATTGTACAGAGCCTCATTCCCGAACAGCAAGCAGCACTCGGAACCGCCTGACTACAACCGCCGCTCGCTGCAAAAGCTGCTGCTGCTGCTGCTGCTGCTGCTGCTGCTGCTGCTGCTAACAGTGTAAATCATTTTTGACTTTGCGTAAAGGACCGTCAACTTCCTCCTTGTTTTTCTTGACAGCAGTTGTTTCGTGTCAAGTAGCTGTAAAGGCCAGGAGCGAAGGTTCGTCGGCTCAGTAACAAAAATATTGAAACAAGGCACCCCGAGAGGTTTCACGTCCGCACTTCATCTTGACTTCATAATTTTTTGCGGGAGTCCGACTTCCGTCCGTCCGATGTTTGGTGCTCTCATCAGTACGGCGCTCCTTGGTTTTTGGCGTGCGCATGGCGTGTACCCCGGTTCTGGTGGTGGTAGGCGGGTGATGTTCATTTGGGTGGCGCGTGAAGCTGCCTCAACTGCTGTGGAACCATCACTCCAGAAGCCTGTTTTTTCTACCGGCATTGTAGTATTTCTATCGTTCTGCGAGTTTTCGAGGAAAGATATTTCCATATCTGCCGTTGCCGCTGACCATCACCACCCTTTCAACTCGTACGCCGTGTTGACCTGAACGTGTTTTGTGTCCGCTCTGCAGGCAGGTAATCAATGAGCCCGAACCTGGCGCAAGGATGTTGCGATAGGGAGAACCGGATGAGGGGTGTGGGGTGGGTGGGTGGGTTGAGAATTCCGATGCTCTGCTGTCCAAGAAGAACGGGAACCAGCGTTGGTGCATTGGAGAGTTTTCGGCATGCGTCTCTACCGCAGCGCGTGTGCTGTCCTCCACCGAGATAATGCGTGCAGAACATGGGGTATCAATGGTGTCGAGTGTTGCCTGCGTCGCCAGCAGGTGTTTGTGGGTGTCGTTCGAGTGGCCGTTGATGTCTTTGTTGGCAACTGAGCTGCGTTGGCATGGGAGGGGTTTGCTGAACCAACCAAACATGAGGATGGCATGAGTATAGCGAAAATTGGTACGAACACACGTTCGAGAGTCAATTGCAAGCCACGGTGCCCAATATTGCGCACTCGTCGAGCTGTTTGGCATGGTTGGAGCGTCCGGTAACTTGATTCTATTCTTCTTCTCTGGCCGGAGTTTCTGTTGACGCGTGTTGGACACGGGCGCAACGAAAGGAGCTCAACCGACGGAGGAGGCATGCATTGGCCACATTGCCGACGGGAGACGGCCTTCCTGAACCATGCAAAATGTAGTATGCAGCACCTGCTCATGTCAAACTATGCATACAGACGAAAAAAACTGTCGGGATTATCGCGATAGAGCCACAGCGATAACGCATAAAGTGCCCGTGAAGCAATAGTATTGTTGGTGAATAGGGGAGATGGGCAATTACTTATATCTCCCTGGCTGGGTGTGCACCTTTTTGTGAAGCTACGGTTCCTTGGCGTTCCACAATTATATCCTGTTTCCGAATATGTTTTATTTCTCATCAGCAGGAATGCCATTTGCATGAAAAAGCCATGTGGGAAAATTCAGTGTTCGGATGCGAAATGACCCTTCCACTTCTTTTACCAATGAGGTATAACAAATGCGCCCTGGTGGGGACACCGACCTTAGGGAATATTGGTTGGTTTCACACTGCTCTACTGTGAGGTTTTCAACGCCAATCTGTCTCCAGACACCATCCATTACACTCGCATGATTCCCGGCTATCAGAAACAATAATCCGTTTTGAAATCGAAGCATTTCTCGAAGAGATATGCGGCAAAAGGTAAATGTCCCCTCTCTTCTCTTTTTCCTTCCCTCTCGCTCCCTCTCGGGCGCGCGCTGCGCGCGCGCAAAAGTTTTGTATTACGTTGGGCGGCCTTCGGCTGCGGAACAAATTGAAAAGCTGGCCCGGTACGCCAAAAATTTGCCACCCCTATTTACTCCTTCTTCCCTCGCTCCTCGACAAGCTTTTGCTTAGACATGGGTTGTAGTGAAGGGGGGGGTCTTTCTGGCGAGCAGGGCTAGACTCACCCTCAAGGGATGACCGAAACCTTCTTGCTGTTGCGCATCCGCCGCGAGGCGTGCGTGTGGTGGTGGAGTTGGGTCGGCACTGATGGGGTCAGGCGGGAAAATGTAGATGCACGGGCCTTTCTGGCCGTCGGCGTAGGCAGTGATGTCCATCTCATTTTTGTGCGCGGAGGCAGNGCTGCAGGGATTTTTAGGTGTACCTCTTCGGGCTCTTGGATACCTTTTTCTCGTTACATGTGTGCGTATCCTTTAGATCCTCAGATAGCTCTAGCACTTTCGTGACCACGGGCTGAGAGTCTTTTGCTAGATTTTGGCATTTAGCAACTGACATACGGTTTAATGTGAAGACAACAACAACAACAATTTGCACGACGCACTTGCACATGACAACTTGCACGACTCAAACGCCTCCAGAACCACACAACAACCAGAAACCCATTTTCAAACTCAAAATAGCAGCGAAACACCACAGCACATGACCTATGTGACCCCAGTTGGGTCGTCTAGCCAGTAGAAGTGGAGGATAGGGGCCAGAGGGGCAGACGACAGAATCCAATGACGGGAGAAAAAAAACAAAAATGACCACCGCCGACAGGCCGCACAGCATGCGCAACGCAGCAGGCCATACTGCAGACATGTCCCTGAAAAGAACGGTACGTGATGACGAGCATTCAGTTGTCGCCGTAGAGGTAGAGGGCGGCGACGTGTGCATGCGATCAAGCCCAGCCGAAGAACAACGGCAGGAGGGGCAGGAGGGGCAGGAGCAGCAGCAGCAGCAGCAGGGAAAAGGAAGAGAGACCGCAGGAGAAGGAGACGCTCCCGACGAAACTGTGAGATCTTATTTTGATCATGGTTCATAAAAAAAAACGTTCAGACAGCAGGATATTGTTTTGACAAGAGAATACTTCGAGATATATACGGAGTATGTCTGGATGTTGTTTGTATGGAGTTACGTTGTCTTGTCATTATTTGTGGAGATGGTACTGGTATGTGCTGGGCTGCCGTTCCTGCATGTACTGCTGCTATACTGCTGTTGTGCGTGTGGTGGTGGTTTGAGTATACTTGTAGAAGTATTAATCTACAACAGCATCAACGTGGTGATGCTTCTGCGGCTGTGCATACATAATTCACTATCGACGTTTGTATGAGCTTAGGTTGCTCAGGCAACGCAAAACATAATATAGATGTACGACCAAACATTGCTGACCCATCTGCAAGGTCCGTCCGTCCGCTACGTTGGCTGCCCCCGGCATTTTGGGCCGTGTTTTCTGTCCCATAAAGGCGCCACTATTCATGAATGCCGATGTGGATTCGGCGATCATGGCCTTCGCAGGCGATGCGCAGTTCATTTTTCTGAGGCCGGTTGCGCGGTCGTGGCGCGCGTATTTTGATGGGAAAGAATACACCGTGGACTCCCAAGTGGTGACGTCGGTCCCCCGCACGACGGAAGCACTGGACAGCGGGTGGGAAGCGGGTAACAGCGGATGGAAATGTTCCGCTGCGCCGGGGGGCATGGAAGTATTGGAGGTGCTCTTGGAGAGGTCTACCCCATGGGATGGCGAGTGGGAAGAATTCGGCGATAGGAGCGAGTATGACAGGGGTGCGTGCGGCGAGTGGGGGGATTGAATCTTCGCAGCTGATACTGCGAGCGGGAACGATGAAGTTCTGAAGTTGTTGATGGTTGAAGGCTGCAATAAAGACGAGATGGCAGTGAAAAATCCGGGTATGGTCGTGCCCAACGTATAGTAGTCGTCGATGACGCCGTCGAGCTCTGAGCGACCCGGTTGTGGCCTCTCAGGGCTGGACGGATGTGGTATAAAATGTAAACGTTCATCAACCAGCAAATGTCTCGTTGTGTGAACATGTTTGTTTTGTGTTGATGCAGCACTCGTGAGATGGCCATCGCTTTTTTCGTGAGGTTATTCGCCCGATCTGCCACCGCACAAGCTGGACGGTATGATAACTGTATCGGCTGGTGAAGATGTACAGGAGTCCCGAGGAATCTTGGTATCCGTGACACCGCCGACTTGTGAGTGATGCAATGAAGTGCGATACGTGTCTTGGTTATCTTGATTATGTGCGTGAAAGGTGAGTCTTTGATCCTAGTTGCGGCTGAATACGTCAACGATGAGGAATTCGTTCACCAAAGGACCAAGTTGTTGAAATCGGGGTTCCCGTACCAACAACTGTGTTACCCTGTGATTTTATTCTCAGTCGTGCTTTGCATGGCAACGTGCAGCCGGATGCCCTGCCTTGTGGGAAAAGCAATGAAAAATAGTCCATGCCATGTCGTAAGCAGAGATGACGTTTTTCTCGCCGGTAAGTGTCCTGGACATTGCTGCTTAGCCACGTGGAATGACCCCTTGAGCGCGTATCGACGGCCAATATTGCCGCAGAAGGAGCATCAGGTGACGGAAACGCAGAGGAGTTGGATATCGTTCTGGATCGACGCGTAAGGCGACAGGCGTAGAAAAAGAAGAAACAGTTGCTTTTTCGAATTTTGGCGAGTGAACGTTTTCTTACAGATTGATGTATTGCAATGCAGACAGTACACTTCTGATGATATTGTGATCATTGTGTAACCAACCATGCTGATAGCTTTTTTCTTAGGAGGGAAATGAAACAGATATTATTGAAACATGTGTTGTTGTACTTCGTATTGGTATAATATTCATGTAGAGTATGAGACATTAAGTGAAAGTTTCTGAGGTACATCTGCAATTGTCGGAAGGCCAAAAAAAACTACCTGTGTTTGCTTCACTTCGCACGCACCGGTTGCTCGTTGCAGCTGTAAGGCGGCCAAAATACGACGAAACCTGTTGCATAGCCGTCCGTATCTTTGTCATCATGGCTTCATCGAGTTCACCGTAAGTTGGCTTGGCTGAGTGAACGAATTTAGCTGCGTGAAATGAAGCTTTGTGAATCGAGTGAAGTCAGAGAGCTCAATGAAAAGAGTACGCAAGTGAAAAGTTTCGTCGAGTAAATTATGTGAGACTAGTGTGTGCAGGAGTGACTGAGTGTGCATTCTCTGTATTCTGGGGTTGACAGCCCGATGAGCGTGTAATGAAATGACGTCAGTAATGAGGAACGGAATGCCAAACACGGACAGGGGTGTTTAGCCTTCGGACTCTTCTGACCTCCTTGCAGTCCTATGTGCATGGGGACTCACGGTCGAAGTGTTCCCTACTTCTGTGTTATGCAGAGGCGAGCATGGGCCGTTTCATGTGTAAACCCGATCTTTGGCCGGGTTCAGGAGTAGAGTATCATTTTGTGCTTTTCCCCAACGACCACTTCCATGTTATTTTGACGGTCTCATGAAACATATCAGCTTCACTTTCACTCACATTACACATAAAGCTCCCTCCCTGTCCGTCCCCGCCAAAGCTGCCACCTACGGTTTTCAGTCGTTTTCATCTCAAAGAAACGCCCCTCAGTCTGATTCGGTCGTGCGTACTCCAATTGAAACGGAGAGCTTCGATCCGGGGTCGATCCTAGTTCAAACGTGCGCAAGTGCCGCGAGTGACCGAAATATTTCGTACCCTCACCCAACAGAACAGAGACGAGATGCATA
The DNA here is from genome assembly GCA_902602495.3 of Ectocarpus sp. CCAP 1310/34. Lineage (NCBI taxonomy): Eukaryota > Phaeophyceae > Ectocarpales > Ectocarpaceae > Ectocarpus > Ectocarpus sp. CCAP 1310/34. The sequence goes on along the minus strand of CACKRE030001288.1, from coordinate 12,621 downwards.
AGCGATAAAATGAAAATCACAACCATCACTAGTCTGGCTTCTATCCCCCCAAAAAGAGTGAATATATCCACTAAAATGGCATCCAGACAAAGTCACCCGCCCCGCAGCCCGACATTCTCGGTAGCCTCTTTGTGCTGGTGGAGCGCTAGCGCCATGGAGGATCACAATCAACAAGTGACCAATGTCATATACAATTCCATGTCCATGATATCATGATAGAATCGATACAATGAAAAGAACAAGCAACTCCAGTCTATATAGCTCCTACCCCTAACACAAAAAACAAGAATGAATATATTCAACAAAATGGCATCCAGAAATAATGTCACCCGCCTCGCAGTCCGACATTCTCCGTAGCCTCTTCGTGGCGGGGGAGCGCTGGCGCCATGGAGGATCGCAATCAACAAGTGAACAATGCCATATATTATTCAGTGTCCATGATACCATGGTAGATGGTGGGAGACGACCTCCCCAAACCCCGGTATCACCTCCCGTACCCCGCCGGAGTCTCGGGATTGAGCCATTGTTGTCCTCCCCCCCCCGGCACCTCGCTATTGCCCGAGGTACCTTCAGTCCGCCGCCTTTGCCACGTTGTAGGAAGCGTAGCGTAATGCTAAAAAGGGGATAGTCCTCTCTCCTGTACGGTACGGACGGCGTGGACAAGGGGCGGTGATGAGTGCATTTATTTTGTTATTTTCTGGTTAAATCAACCACGTCTGATCTAAATTGTGCTTTCCCGCTGCAACCACCGGCGGCGTAAGCCCACATGCGGTTGTTAACCTAGAGGTACGCCAGCGTACGCCCACACCGGGGGTAGTACATGGTCAACGGGAGCGTGCGTGTACACAGAGAGAGGGTATACAGCTGCCGGAAAAATACTGCTGCTGTGCCGCTCAAACGGCGAAGGAATTTTTCGGCGTAGGTGTGCTCTGGTGCGTAATGCACCTTAAAAACAAGAGACGTACTGCTGCTGCACTGCTGCAGGTACCGAAAAGTATCCCCCGCGGCACACGAAGGGTCGAGTGTGTGGCAAGGCAAGACTAAAAAAAACAAGGGCGATTCATCCCTATGTAGGAGGCTGCTTGCTGCTGGGGTCGAGAGTAAATGTGCCAATTAAGGACCACCCAAGCCCCCCCCCACTCAGGCAGCTCGTTCTCTGGCGTTACGATGATTTATGAAGAGGTTGGGGTATCGGATGATAGCTTAGAGCACACCCTACCAGCCCAAAAAAGTGGTTTTTGAGAAAAAGTCAAGTGGTGATGGACTATAGCCCTCGAACTATACCTCATTTTCCAGAAAAAAATACGGGAAAAATGACGGTGCCCCTGTTAAGGACCACTTTCGGGTAGTGGCCGATTACGCAGGTTCTAAAGCGTTTCAAGACCTGAAATTTGGCACACGAGCTGGTAATATAATGTAGATTCCATTAAAACAAAAAAAATCGGTCCACACCCACCCGGGGAAAAAATGCCTATATCCCCGGTTTTTCGGCTCCGTTACCGGGGGCAGAAAATACCCCTTTTGGGGGATACCGCGCGTTATTTTGCCATGAAACGCTTCAACCGTCGTATTCTGATGCACGAACGACTTGTGCACATCCTATTCGAAGTCACAGAAAAAAAATTACGACAAACGAGAGCCTACAGACGATGTTATGGCTGTGCAAACATGGGTACGTTCCCCCTTTTTTGACTTGGACGGCAGCAAATATCCGCCTGAAATCTGCGAAGAGTTTAAGCAACCATTTTGCACCCGTATGAACCCCCCACCACACGCCGTTTGACAAGAATGCGCTGAAGGGTGCAGAAAACACGTTGGAAACGAAAAAAAGAAAAACACGCCCAGCCCAGGGGACAAAAGTACAGCATCCCCGGGTTTCTCGACCAACTGTCCCCCCCCCCCCCCCCCCCCCCCCCCCCCCCCCCCCCCCCCCCTGGTGCTGGTTTGACACCCAAATTGGCTGACGCAGCCTCGTAAACTATATTTAACCCTCAACGGACGGAAAATGATTCCACACACTAATTTCAAGCCATTTGTTGCAGACTCTACCCCGATACCGCGTGGTTGTGCACAGCTAACACCCCACGAAAGCACCTACACATCCACTACGGGTGTCGGCTTGTGGGCTCGTCCCGATCGAGATACGGAAGCCGCCGAATACTGACCCCCGGTGATTCCTACCCCTCCCGCCCCTCCCTCCCCTCTCCCACCGCGGCCAGAACCGCCGCCTCCACGCCCGCTATGACGTCCAAGCTCACGTGCGACGTGTGCCCATCCAGCACGAGCACATGGGCTTTTCCGTCGAGCAAGTAGCGGTCGCTGAGCTGCTTGTGGAAGTTCTTGATGTACTCGATGAACACGTCACCACACATGAAGGACGACTCCGTGCAGTCGTAGAACGCACCCGGCGGGCCGTTGAGATCCGCGACCCAATCTCCGTTGAAGCGTTGCCCTTTGAAGATGATGGTAGGGGCCAACACGGCGCCGGCGGCGTTGATGGTGGTGATGATCGTGCAGTTCTCGTGCGAGGTGGAGCGCATCTGGGCGACCACCGGCTGCCCCCGTTCCGCCACGACCCGCTGTCCCTGCGTACCTTGAACTGTGCTACCTGCAATGATTTTTTGCGGCGGCAAAGCGGGAGTAGGGGGGAGGGAGAATCAGTAGGAGATTAAGTACAGGGCACAATAGCGCTTTCACGCACCACCAACGTCCAGCCTAAAATGGGTGGGGGAGCGGGCGGGGAAGAGAACGGCGAACACGGTGGCATGTCCTCACATGCATAATGTACCGGCGCAGCTGCACAGCTGGGGCCATCGCACTAGTCTAGAATACAGCCTTCTCGTCTTGAGCCTCGAGAAAAAAAAGTCCACACATGGGCCACTGCTAGTAGTATAGCAGCAGCAGCAGCAGCAGCAGCAGCGGCAGCAGCACCGCGACAAGCTTCTCCTTCCCACACATCAATTCCGTGTGTGTGCTGCGTAAAAATCATGGCTGTGTCGCCCAGGTGTCAGAATGGGGTTTTGAGTCGTTTGGGGGCCGCCTATGGAGTGCGCGCGCGCTGGATTTTCGAGTACCCACTTTTGTCCGAGAATGGCGTGGGTGTGCTAATAATAAAAACACACACGGACATCAATTTGAGAACAGTAATTAATTCAGGGGTCGGGCTGACAGGCGGTGTTATTCAACGTGCGCAGAACCCAGGCGGGGAAACAAAAAGGACCCATCTAAAACAGTTTTTTTGCGAAAAAAAAACTCCGCTATCGCTCCGGTTTTTTTTTCGCACGCGCGCTTCGCGCGCGGAAAAAACTCTTATAAAGTGTAATTCCGGCCGTTTACATGTCCTCATGATTACATCAGGATAGAGCCAAATATCTGAACGGTTTGCATACTCCCGGTCCTGGTGTTCATGCAAAAAGTATGATGTGTCCGGCCGCGCGCCACGAATTTTCGACTGTTCATACTTGTAGTTGCCGCCGTAGGAACACATCCCGCACCCTGCGGCCCGCTCCTAACACAACTACCAGCTACCAGCTTACGGCAGTACACACACACGATGTCCGAAGAGGAGGGGTTTACTGAGCAGCAGCGCCAGCTGCACGCTCAGGCCGCAGCATGGTTGCAAGAGAGAAACGTGATCGAGTTGATGACTCAGTTGGAGGAAGCTGAGGAGGAGATGGGCCGTCTGGGTGATGATGATGAAGCGGCGTATGCGCTGTCAAAACAGATGGGGGCCTTGGGGCAGCAGGCAGAGGCTGGCCTCCAGGAGATCCTTGCGATTGCGCAGTCGGTGCCTGAGAGTCCGGGCGAGAGAGCCTTCCGTCACACGCAGCTTGTGTCTGTGAATAAGCTTAGGAGGTTTCTACCCACGGTAGGGAAGGGGATGAGCGAAGCAAACGACGCCGCTTCTAACAACAGACGACAGATGGTCCATGCCGAGGGGGCTACCACTACCTCTGTACTCGACCCTGGCATGGGGGTATCTGCTCGTTCAGGCAGCACACAGGCTTTGACAAGGAGGAGTTCGACCAATTCTATGCGGAGCTGGGAGGTGATGGGGGTTTGCTGTTCGGGGAGTGTCGTAACCATCAAGGGGTGTACACAGAGGACGAAAATATGGCGCGTAGGCGGATACGGGGGACAATGGGATACCGCGACCGCGCTCTCTGCTGGCTGATGATGTTGCGCCAGGACTTCTGCTTCCACACCATGGAGGATTTGTGGGGGCCTTCGGCAGCCACATTCCAACGGGACTTTGTGTGGATGACCACGCAGGCTACAACGCTGGAACTTCTCAACGATGTGAGAGAAAAATTGTCAACTGCTGCCGACCGCGCTAACCGGCTGACCAATTAAAAGACGTCAGTGCCAGCGGGTAAAAATCAAGGTCCATGGAAGGGGGCCAAAATTCGAAAAATGCGCAATGCGCTTGATGCGAA
>CACKRE030001287.1:2136-24346 GCA_902602495.3 Ectocarpus sp. CCAP 1310/34 | reverse complement strand
TCCCACAGCAGTACATGTGTGTACCTATCAACATATTTACGTGTGTACTTCGCTGCTATGTGCCGTATTACTTTCCCCGTGTCGTGCCTATTTTTTAAAATGTACGTTGGCCTTTCAAGCGTTTTGTTCTGGACCTGTACACGGGAGTGCGCGAGTTCGCCGTCCAAACTGCTGTGCACGGGCTAACCCTCTCCAATACACAGAATCACTGCTGTTGTGGGCAGTCAGCAATCCATCGTGATCGTCTACCCCAACTTTACACGCGTCACGCACATCCGAGCGTGGTGAAGAAGTCTAGAGGTTAGTCTCCCACCCGGCCGGGAAGCGCAGCGGGTTGTCGGACTCCGCGGGCTCCGCGATAGCTCGGTGGCACAACTTTATCCAGCCAGGAGGCGCGATTTCCTGGTAGCACCTCGACACGTCTCTGTCACGAACTTCTTTGCTTTTCTTCTCCGCCTCCTTGACGGCGAGACAAGCCCATGCTATAGGGAAGCACTGCAGTGCTTTCTGGGACTGCTGGCCGAGAGGTGTACCTCCATACGTAGCGCAGAAGTTCCCAAAGGAATCCATGAGGTCATTCGTGAGTTCTACTGGTTTTTAATGTAAAGACAACAACAACAACAACAACAACAACACTGGCATGCCGGCGCTCTGTTGGTTACCTCTAGGTCGAGTGCCATGCTGGTTCGTGTGACGCACTGGACATTAGTTGCGTGGTCAAGCGTTTGTTTGCCTGTTGCGCGGCCCTCCGTGGCGTGGTGCAGCCGCACAGATGGCGAGCCCGAGGGCTGCGTGTATGTGTCGGGAGGGGTAGCCTGTTTTTTTTTATTTGAACCAACCCGCCTCCGCATTCCAACAGTCCCGTGCACAAAACTTTCCTCGTCCCACACCAGCGTGCACCAAAAAGTTACATACAGACGAAAGTTCCCGGGCAAAGTTGCATAAAAAGTTTGCAACTTTTCTTGCAACATTTGTGAGCCATAAAAATCGGTGAACAAAATCTCTGATACACCTGTTGTTTTTGCTAGAATAAAGTGTCCTTCAGCCGGGGAAGTGTCCTTAAGGTTGAAAGCCCTCCTTATGTTGTACATTCTGCGAGCCATCATGCCTGCCTGCCTGTGAAACAAAGTTTCCGTGACCGAGGAAGTTTCCTGAAATTTGGTGAGGCACTTGGAGGCACGGCTGCTGTATTTACGAATCCAATTGGAGAGGCATATCTCATCCAGTTCGTATATCACAGCTATTTATTTACTGTTAGTGCATCGAACGCCTTCATTGGTACCGGTGGTCAGGAGTGAATCCCCAACAACAGCTAGGTGGCCCCATTCTTCGCAGCATGAATGACAAGGCGGTGAGTGGGCGATATCGCGTGTCCTTTCACCCCGATCCATCCCGACCATGAAATACCAACAGACTCTCCAGCGGCCCTGGCCATCACGCGTAGACTAGACTAGTCTATGCAATTTTTTCAGCAACAACAGATGAGTTCACGAGCTCTTGTTCGAGTCCACCTTCCACCGCCGTTGGATACTGACTTCGTGAATAATCTGTAAAAAAAGAGTAAGCGGCCGTGGTGCCCGTTCTCCCACCCATTTTGGTCAACCCCATAGCCCCGACCTGCGCGTTGAAAATCCGAAGTTTCCCACCGACCGCAGCCAACTCTACCGGCCGGATGCAAAGAACATGACCCTTGATAGAAGAGTCACACTGATGCTTTGGTGTCGTGCATCCTGTCGGTGGGGGCTCCGCAGAACCTTTTACGATTGCATACGTGTCCCAATACGCTCTGCGAAGCCCCTTCGAGCCCGTCCACGTAGGCTGGGCCACGACTGCAGCAGGGCAGCAGATAGTGAGTGCACCGAGAGGATGAAGCTCCTGTGTACTACCCTGTGGACCGCAGTCGTCGCAGGGATCCCAGACTTTGCTTGGTGCTTTGCGGCTGGGCCACGCCTCGCACCGCGAGTGTCGGTCGCAGTCAAAGCCTTCCTGAAGGGCAGAGCGGAGAACTCCGCTGTCAGTACCACCTCTGGGAGGATGCGGCGGCGAAGAGTGTTGACAGCTACAGCACAAGGGCCAGGCATGGATATCGACGCGGAAGGACTCGGGAAGGGGATTAGAGTGGACATCAAGGGGGGAATCCAGGTGAGGTTTCTGTCCAGTGCAATTTTAAACAAGAACAAAAGTGCTCATGATCCACTGCTGCGGTTGTACACATCTCGGTGTCCTGCTGGCAACTGCACCTTGGGCGCTTGGCGTGTCATGCGTTAACCCTTGTGTGACTGGGTTGGTTGGACTTGACTTTTTTCGGCTCACTCAGCAAATCGACCCCACGGTTTCACTACCGCAAAAAGTGGATCAAAATCACGATAAAATATTAAGCATGTAGACTACCTATTCCGTACTAGAGTTATGCAAAACTCGATCCATGGACCGGCGGGACTCTTTTGGGCCTTTCGCTGCTTCGTACATTTTTCTCTGTTTTCTCCCTTTCTTTTAGATGTTTCTTAATATGACACAACGAGTCCATCTCTACTATTGATAAGAGTCAGAGACAGATCGACAATGGAATCATAGCGTCAGGACAAATTACCTGCATGCCTACGATTTCCCAGACAGCATATAGGGACATCTCTCTTTTGCTGTGCCAGATGGCCTTGTCTCTGCTTGCGTTGTGACGTACGATGATTGAACCAAGAGGGTGTACCTCTTTCTCTCCGGCCCGTGATGGTAACTCCTAGTCTCAGTTGTTACCTCGCATAGCGCGCAGAGGGAGTGGAGGACTCCAGAATATCTGTCGTTGTTTTCTATTGACTTGCGGACCCCTCGGGGCCAGATGGTTTGAGTGTACCTTTTTAGGGCAAGTTAACCTTTGACCACGGGAATCGACCGCGTCGAGTGCTGAATCAGTACGGCCATACGAAGGTACTGGGTAGAGAGAGATCGGAACGGTTTTTAATGTCAAGACAACAACACCAACACATTTTTGGCGAGAAACTCTCGTGATATAAAACTCGAGAATAGATCTTCACAGGATAAAAACACAGGACTGGTAGCCTGCGCCAATACATCCTCGGACAGCTATGTTGGGCAGGTGGGCTGCCGTTCGTTGTGGTCCAGCCAAATTTGATCAACCGGAAGCAAGCAGCAAGCGAAATCGGAGTGCCTTTTTTCAAGGTGATGCGAATATGCACACCCTTGCGTAGTGAACGAACACCGGACGAGGCGCGTTCGTCTCTGCCAAGAGCGCCCCCAACCCACGCTAGCTGACACTGTATGTTGGCACTCGGGCACGTTGCTGATAAAAAACCGTTGGTCCTTCTTCTCTTTTTCTTGTGCCAAAGGGAAAACGAGAGAGAGGTTAGTCTAGAAAAGACAGGCAGATGGGCATATACGCACACCCTGTGCATCAACGGCAACAGCAACCTCCAGCCTCCCCGCCCTGTCGACCAGGGAGGGCCGCCCTCCCCCCCCCAAAGAATAGCGGGGCAGTCCATAAGCTACGCGGCGAGCCTTGTAGAACTGTGTCTGTTCTTTAATCCGTCTGTGCTTGCGTGCGATGGCGGCACCAAAGAAAGCGAGAAAGAAAGAGGAGCACGACGAGAGAGGAGGGCAGAGGGAAAAAGAGAGAGTGCAGCAGCATGCAGCAACCTCACGTACGCGTTGATACGCATGCAGCTCAACAAAAAATCGTCCGGGCAGTGCCCGAAAGCTTGGTTGGGGGCTGGCGATGGTGGTGGCGTTGTTATGACTGTGTGTTATGTCTTCGCTATTGTGACGGCGGTTATGTTTGCTGCAAAAGCGAGGAGAGAGGAGAGGGAGAGAGGGAGATAGAGAGAGCAGTCTGTTCATCTCGGCACACAAATATATACTTGGAGCTCTGGAGCCCCAAACATATTTTCGCTAACGATTCATGCATTTTTGCCCAAAAGTCCCCTCCAATTTAGAACTCGATTCATCCACTTTTCGGGCTCTTGCATTGGTTTCATGCATTTTTTCGAGTTTTAAATAACTCTACTAAAGAAAGAGAGGGGTTACGATGGAGCCGATGCGTGTTCGTGACCTACAGCAGTATACGTACATCGTGTAATGTAGTCCCGAAAACCCTGTCCCTTGCGCGAAAATTGCACGGCGCGAATGCACCTCCTTTCACCCCCAATATGCTGGACCATACACACCGCAGTCATAACAACATCAGGCACCGAGGCAGTACACTAGCACTGGCTCCGGTGTGGGTTATCGATGCTCTCCCTCGCGGACCCGGGACCGGGTTGATCACATGTTGGGGTCCTGTATGTACCCTCCCGTGTTATTTTCCATTTGGATCTTACAGGGGTAGGCAGGAGTAGATTGGATCCGGACAGAAAGGACATATTCTGCCCCACATCAGAGACGTTGCTGCTGTCCAAATGGTACAGCAGTAGTATTGCGTGTACCCGTGTGCACATTGCTATTATGCGTGCTTGAGTGGCGGGCTGCCTCGTGGTCTCTCTGCTGGTCTGTGTGGAACATATTTTTATCTCGCATGTATAGGCGAGGAACGCTGGCTACCTTTAGGTACGCAAAGTTATCGTGCGCTTTCGTGCCTGTAGTCTGTGTCGAAGTGCTATTTGCAGCTGATGATCGACAAATATACTCCGCTGTAGTTACCTCCAGTATCCCCGGCCGCAACGCCACGGCCGGGGGAACAAGACGAAGGCGTGACCCCGGCGGCATTACCGCCGCCAGGGCGTGAAGGCGCCGCTCCAGTATCCCCGCCGCAACACCGCCGCCGGGGGAACAAGACGAGGGCGTGGTTCCGGCGGCATACACAGGGCCACGCCTTCGTCTTCTTCCCCCGACCGCGTGTTGCCGCCGCGGATACCGGAGCGGCGTCACCACGCCCTGGCGATAACTATGCCGCCGGGGTCATGCGTGCATGCATGCCGTCAGTCTATATGGACTAATCGACTTATATTGTTTTGTCCTCAGTGAGGATCGCCACGCGAAGAGAGAAGCGAACGATTATTCCAAAGTAGTATGCATTGCGCAATCGCTCTCCCCCGCTTTGTCCTGATTCAGTGTTCAAAAAGGCAAGTGGCATTTTCTTGCAAGAACTACGAGGCATGATGTTAGTACTGTATAGAGGTAGGGAATTCTAGCTCAGGCTGAGGGCGCACCGCAGGCCTCCGTTCGGTGCCTGAGAGCGAAGCGGCGGGATTGCGCCTACTCTCAAGTCGACAAGATAGCGTCAAATGTTGGCGCGCGACGCAGGGGCCGCCGCTCGGCCTCCCGCTCCGCGGAGCCCGCCGGGAGTCCCCTCTCAGCGAGACGCCGCCGCTCGGGGCTCCGGGCGTCCAGCGACGGGAGAGCTGCACGCGCCGGCGGGACGGCCCAAAACCACGTCGTCGCGCTTTTTCTCTCTACCTCGGACCCCTCCGCTCGGGACTGTCGCTCCAATCAAAGAATCAGCGATCCGATTGGTGGACCGTTTTTTGAAATATTCTTGATGCACAAAACGCCGGGAGAGTGCCTGTGGTGTGTACATTGCGTTTGATTGAGCATGTCGCAATCGTCTATTTTTTAATGGCTCTGGGCACGGCACTGTAGGCATGCGACTTTGCTGTGAGACGTGGTGCCGGTATGCGGCGCGTTGAGGTTGTGCTGTGGGCAGTGTTGCCGGTAAGTCATGCAGGGATTGCGTGTTCGTGCGGCAAGCTGTGTTGTGACCTTGAGAAGGACAGGCGTGTGTTCTTGAAATCCTTCTGTCGTGATGTCGGCCTTAATATAATGTCATCGGAAAGAATTTGAGACATCCATTTTCGGAGTTTCCAAAATCATGGAACAAGTTCACCGATGTACGCTACACACAGCCTCAGCCACCGAACAGCAAGTAAGTCATGAACACCCTGTCCAAGGCCTCCCCCCTGCAGCGCAAGCAAGACGAAGCAGCCGCCGCCAAGGCCAAGCCGCGCGCCCTGCTCACGCTAGGCGTTGAGGGTTGGCTCTGCCCCTCCGCTCGGGACTGTAAAGAACAAGCGATCTTACTAGACGAAATTGTCTTCGGGGTGTTTTTGGGAACTTGAACTTATCACCATACTCGGAACATGTCTACAATTGATCTAGCAACCACCTATGCATAGCCCGCACATGTCTGCTTACTACCAAATGTTACGCTTTTGCGCCATTCATCATGTGCCCATCGTGTGCTAAGGACGGCGGCTATGCAACACTGCTAACTTGCAATATGTGCGTGCGACGGCGCGGGCAAGCATCCCATCTCTCCCAAAAATGTCAGAGGAACGGCAACTTGCAGGATATTCCGAGAATTTTTTCTTCCGGAAATAAATGAGGAGACGGAAGACGGAAAATGACTTTAGGAACTCGGCTCGGAACACATACAGATCACATGCATTCAGCTCATGTATCTCATCAGTTCTGTGTGCTGGATCTCTCTGCTTAAGTCGGGAGGACGACACGGGGTGTGTGTATATGTGTGTATAGCGATGACTGCTGTATGTTGCTGTAGTCTCACGGCTAATAAAGCTTATATGTGGTACAATCCACACTTGCACACACACAGACATGCTACCCCCTCACGGGGTCCCAGTTCATGGCAGATAACAAGTGTTTTGTGTTTTCAACCGCACCAAGACTGACGTCTTTTCATTGGCCAGCAGACGATTAGTGCGGTCGATGCTAATAAAAGACTTCTTCCAATAGGAGGGTGTATGCATATTTTCGGTCGTAGGCGCGAGCTTTTCGTCGATTTTGCTGTAGATGTACGTGTAGTTCCATCGTTTGTGCAACAAGATCGAACTCTGTCTGTTGGCCTGTTGTCGGGGCACGAACATGCTGCGCAACACCCGTCAATTGTTACGGATTGAACCTCGTATGCATATCTATTTGAAGGGCAAGGCAAGGTCGTCGACTTGGTGCTACCTTTCAGCAATCTGACAAAATATAAGATTTTTTCCCGCCAACCACACCGTTCTGCAACCAAAGCCACAAACCCATTTTTTTGTCCGCCATGGTTGCACAGGGTATTCCGAAGGAATCATGGGACGGACTTTTGCGACCAAACGAGTCGCCGTTCTTGGAGTACGATTGGCTGTACGCAATGGAGAAAAGCAAGTGCGCCACCGTAGACACAGGTGCATGGGGATGCCTTGGCTGGGGAAATATCCTTCCGCTTGCGGAGTTTTTGCGGTGCAGCAGCAGTCTTTTTTTGTTTCGCGTGACGTCGTGTCCTGAACCATTAAGCCCCTTGTGCTCGTACTGGCATGCATACGACTTGGTCCGATTGAGAGAGGAGCGACGCCCCCAAATTGACGCCTTTTGGTGGACCGGGGTTCATGCCGGATGCTGTCTTTCGTTCATGTTATTGGCAGCCCTCTCACGCCCAAGGTAAGATTTTATCCCAGACGTGTAATATCGTTTAGCCTAAAGCCTAAACATGTGCAGAGTCCGCTGTGGCCACTCCCAAACGAAGCGGGTCCAACCCAGCTTTTTCCGGCCGGGTTGGAATCGAAACTTCCGCCCGAGGTTGCCGTCTTGCCATTTCCAGACACAAGGCACGTCATGCTTTAGAAAACCGGTGTAAACTGCAACGTAGGCACAGGGCATACGGCGACCCTAGAATCGGCGCAGTTCGATTGCTTTCCAGGTGTGGATGACATGCCTTGACTCTGGCAGTGAATGCGTCGTTGTCCACGTGGTTGTTGCTACTTTGCTGTCTGAAACCCCTCTAATGGGAGCTCTCTCCATCGATAGTACCGCCCCTGCTGAACAAGGTCATGTTGTCGATGTTGTTAGGGTGCCGCCATCGGCCCGGGCTTCCGTCCGGTAGATGCTGCAGTACCTCCAGGGTTGGATCCTCTAGGCACGATTACCCCCGTGACATAGGATTGCTTTGGCTAAACTCTGTGGGGGCCCTTCGACGATCGATGCGGATGCCGAAGTTGAGAGACGGACGGAGGGCCCACCTCCGCGACATTAAATTTTCCAAAGGAGGAGGAAATATGTCTGGTTGTGCACCGACCGATCCAGCTGTGCACCTTATGTTGCCCTCTCTACTCATGTTTCAGTTGGTTCTCTAGGCACACGCACATCGCCACAACCGCCTCGCGATTCGTTCTTCCCTTGTGCGCCAATTCGATGTGCCTCAGGTATTTTTTCGTGCTCCGTTCGCCTTGGCGTGTCAGACGTTTCATGTGTTTCGCAGCTGTCCCGCCCGATATCACTTGTACTCGATAGTTTGAGACATTGGGGTCGACTGGCGGGTACGCCGTGAGAAATTACTTTGAGCTGTCACGCGCCGGTCTCGTGCCCGCGTCGCGTTTCCCTGCCCTGTCCAGGATGGCAACCGCAGCACTTGGCGGTCACAGCATCGGAGGGGTCCTCCGCACTGATAGCAGCCGTCCCATTGTATGTCAAGTACCACTCGATGGGAGAGTTTATCTTCGATCAGGTAAAATGTTCCTCGCCTCGACACCCGCTGCTGTGAGTATTGTGCCGATACCCTCGAGATCGTTCTCGGCGTCGCGGTTTCGTCTGTTGAAGTATGTGAGCTAATAGTTATTATGGCGTCGCGGCCTTGGGTCAAGCGTGAATTTTCGTTGTGTCCCGTTTGTTCCTTGGCTCTGCTACTCCACATACTCGAACGCTACTTCTAACTTGGTTTGCCACAGTGTCCCGAGCGTAGTTGTTTGCCGGAACTCCCGGCGCTAAGCAGGGATTGGTTTTGATACTGCTTCCCTTGAATTACGATGCCCAATGCCTGCACCGCTTCATTGGCCTTCCCAGACCGATGATTTGTTTCATGCCCACCCTTTACGTCGATCTTCACACGAATGTACGCCAAAGATTGGTACCCCCTACGCCCTCCCCTGCCTTTATTGGCAACGACACACGTGACGTGCTCTGTCTGACTTTGCGGGATATGGAGTCTGTTCGGATGCAAGCTTATGCGTCCGACTGAACCTCCCCCCCCTCTGACAATTTTTTCGTCCCAGAGCTGGGCGGATGCATCCCAGCGGGCGGGCTTGCCGTACTATCCGAAGCTTTTGGTCGGGGTGCCCTTCACACCCGCCGCCGGTGCCAGGGTCTTGATCGACCCTTGTTTGAATGAGAAGACGCGGAAGGTGGTCCGAAAAACGATCGCCATGTTCTTAAGGTGACGAGATATCGACGAGAATGTTTCCCCGTGCCTCTCCATGTTCAACGCGCCTTCGGTGTGATGAGCCCAATTCGTTTGTTCCAGGTGTTGGGATGCCGACCATATTTGAGCGGTCATCTCGATTCCTGGACCAATTCGGAGAACCGGAGGAGGTAGCGGTAGCAAACAAGTTGAGAGATTTTCATCGAAACGCCCAAGCCGTCGTTAGTCGTGACGAGTGCACCAGGAACTCCGTGTTGTCAAAAGGTTGCGTTTTCTCTTATTTTGGTTGTGAGGCAATGGTGACATACTGTGCTTTGAAGAGGAAGGTTTGGTTAGCCGAGGATACCCGGCGGAAAATGGCAAGCTTTGGCTGGGACAGGTTATACATTGGGTTGCGGCAAGATCCATTATGACTGAGAAAAGGGCGTGCGAGAAGGGACGGTTCCACACCTTACTTTTGAACTCAAGGCTTGAGGCGATTGAAGCGAAAAATGTGTTTGTGTTGAAATGTGTTGTCTCCATCCATCATGCTTGGCGTCCAGGTCACCTTCCCCGTTCGCTCATGTATGTGTGTGTGCGGCGCGTGTGCTGCAGAAAGCTGGCGCACGACAACAACATCAGCTCTGTGCATGTCAATTTCTGCACTGAGGAAGAGGTGAACGCAAAAACCGTATTTCCCAGCACTCGATGACACCAGTTTTCATAGTCTAGATGCTGGAGCCCCAAAGCAAAATATTGTGCTTCCTGATGTAGTCGCGTCGTGGGGTACAACTGTGTAAGGCGTTCGTTTGCAGAAGGAGGTCTCCCGCCTTCGGAAACGTTTGGTAGACGGTGAGTTTTCCAAGTTCTTGGTCGTTGTTGGTGCTTCTTTCGTATGTTTTACGCTGGCATGGCGCGTACGCCGCACTGGAAGTAGCACCAGTCTCACTCAAGAGCGATGGCGGCGATGACAAGTTGCCACGTGTTACTTATATCTTTCCCGGTTGACGCGTAAATTGAGTAAATTATTGAACATGGCGAGATTCGAGGAGCTCATCTACTGTATGCTCGCTGCCCTATTAAATCAAGCGTAGGCTCCCTTAGATGACACAGCGTCATCTACCGTAGGTGACGGCAATATCGTGTTCGCGTGTATAATGGTGGTCATTACTTTCGCGCCTCAGGTCATGCTTCTATGATAGCGGTTTGGTGTGACATACCAATAGTGAGAGACGTACCCGGCCAATGAGAATCTGATGAGCATTGGAAAACATTCTGCGCGCGTAGATCAAGCGTTTGCGTGAAAGGGTCAGAAACATTGGTTGTGAAATGACAGCAATTGACATTTGCCTGTTGGCCACATCTACATGTGTAAATGTTTTGTTTGCGTTGCAACTGTCTGAGCTTGGTCGTTTCAGGTAGAGGCATTCACAAGCTCCGGGTTCTCGCATCGGAAAGGTCTTCAGTATCACTGGAGAAATCAGGACCGAAAGTCCGATGACAACTTCAAAAATGGCGACAGCAACGGTGGTGTGGCCGAAAAAATGACGCCCGCGGCATCCACGGTGGTGCTGGGCCCGTCACCTGCAACCCAGCCTGAGGTAGCTCAGCAGACTATGGCTGCGGCACAAGAAGGGGGCAACGGCACAAGTCGGAAGAAATACGCCGATTTTGACAGCTATCTTGGGAATTTCGCATCCAAGCGGAGAATTAAGGCAAGCTCATTCTGTGGTACATTTTCGTCGCCGTGCCTCTTATGACAGTGGTATTACGCCAGTCGGGTATATGCTGGCGGGATAGAGAGAGAGAACGACAAGTTCGAACGAGTATCTATCGGGGAAATCTCCAAAGTGGTTCTCAGCTGTATCGAAGGTAGCCTCATGCAAAACACACATTGCCATGGGGTGTAATTGAACCGCGCATGTCTGCAGGAGATTTGTACTCGAAGTTGCACCTTCGATACTTTCCCGACTCATTTTTTATTTTGCCACTATGATGGCGCATGCGGTCCTGCTCAAGTTGGTGCTAACCCTGGATTGCGACGTGTTCGGCAATTAGAGGTTGTCTGTCATTTGATAGACCTCCTCGGTATCCTCTGAGATGTGGCAGACGCGTGTTCGGGTTCGTAGCACGGCGCCGTAGGTCAGACCCTTCCCTTTCCTTGGCTGGCCCCTCGTGTTGCATGATTCTTGTACGATGCCAGTCTCTATTTTATTCCCAACGACGCATTCCCGGCACTACTCTCTGTTCTTCGTGTTCGAACAGGCAATAGAACCCATGCGCAACGCTCAGGTACGCTAACCTGGACTTCATGTCGTGCTCACTGCTGCGTATGGACATCGTTGTGTGTGCCCACGGATGTATGTCAATATGCTGTGTCCTCCCCGCTGCCAGATTCGACGAGAGCGACGGAGCGTCTACGAAGATGCGGGAGTCAGCGTAACCGCTTACCAGGGGGATGACATCACTGACAGCATGATGGAAACTGCGTTCTTCATCTATAAGTCGACCATCGACAAGGTTTGTCGAATCCTGTTGGACTGCCGACGAAAACAATATAGGCTTGTTACAAAAGAAAAATAAGGAGGGACCACGCAGGTCCTAGCCCTAAACCTAACCCCAACGCCAATTAGCCGATTCTACACTTTATTCAGTATGTTTGCTTACTTGGAAAACCTGCTTTGAAGTGCGGATCCTGTCAACTGTTCTGACAGGAGCAAGGCTGACATGATTCCGACCCGCGGAAAACTGAGTTGAACCCATTACTGCTGTAATCGTGGGAAATACGACAGGAGTATATCCAGGGAATACACCTGCTATATGAAATTCCTACTTGCATAGACTGCGATAATGTAGGCAATGTATGAAGCTTGCTCCAGCAGAGGAGGATGATCAAATTTCACTTTTGTATATGCAAAGTTACGGATAGATATTCGGAAGGGAGACTATTTTCGTCGTTTTTTTTCAGGTGTGATGGAGTTACGGATGCGCAAATAGTACCGGGCGTGCGAAAGTGTCCCGTACATGAAATGCCCGAGCCTATCCAAGCAGTTGGTTTTGACCATGTACGAATTCATGGATGTACGCATTTTCCACAAACATTTGCTCAGCACGTTCCCCACACCTTGGACAGGCCCATTTGAATTCTCTCGGCGGGGACTTTCCGACGAATACTTGGGTTCCGCTCAAATCATTGGAGATCAACAGTCTGTTGTTCCAATCTACACATTTTCCCGGGACAGAAATTGGGATATTTTGTGTTTGCTCTGCATCGCCCACACATTCAGATATAGAAGGGCGTGACGCTGTATGTTGAGGTTTTTTTAATCTTGCGGCTCAGCCACCATGGGCGACCCATCGTAGGCAGCCCATGGATAGCGACTTCGGTGATCATGTTTGCGGCGTTACTTTACCTGTTGCCCCTGTCTCGCTGTCGCGGGTTCTGCATAGTTCACGATTATTCCTTTTGGCACGCTCGAACGTGTGTGCGTGCCGTCCGAACAATTTTGGCTTGCGAACATGCCTCTCGCGTCTTGGTGGTCTTGGGCAGATGATGTACGGGCGGCTGTACCTGAACATCGCCTTGTTCAAGGAGCTAGCGAAGTGCTTCAAGAGGAACATCGTTCTTATCCTTGCTGAAAAGAACGGGAAGGTGAGGGGATGTGGCAGTTTGGTAACGATAATTTGATAACCAACGGGATGTGCCACTACCTGGTATCATTTCGCTGCTCCGTGACCAGAACACACGTCTTGCCAGGTCGTTGTTGTAATAGTTGGAGTTGTGGCAGACTTTCGTGTCCTACTCTCTTGATCACTCTCAATAGGTACACGTATCACGTATTATGTGCACAGGTTGTAGCTGGGACATTCAACGTCGTTAAGGCCGGTCGGTTCTACGGGCGCTACTGGGGAGCTTTCGAGACAGTCAAGAACCTGCACTTCGAGGCTTGCTGTAAGTAGGTACCTGCGGCACACCAGGGCAGGAAAGTTCTCTTTAGTTTTTTTTGGGGGGGTCAAGCGTAACCCGGGTTCTCTGCAGTTCCCACAACGTTCGAAAAACCTAATCTGGCTGCGCGTCAGGAAGAAGAAAACGATTCCAGACACTCTGTGTTTCATGTACTGGAAACCTTTCGCGAGGGTGTTTTTGTTTTGTGTTTCCTGCCCGCCACGCGCGTGTTTTTCTCAGAAAGGCAGGTAAATCGTGATGTGCGCTTTCCCGGCTTTCATGACACACCTAGAGGTTTCATCTCGTTCTCGTTGTTGGTGATGTACGCTCGTTCCTTTGCGAACGGTGTCCTTGCTTTAGGCAACCATCCGTTTTAATGTCTGGTTAGACGGTGACAGCAGTAGCGCTGCTGCAAATGGCTGCTCAACGAGTGTTTGTCCTGACCTGCCAATTGACGCGGCTGCTTGCTGTTGACGCTGCTGCTCCTGCCGGTTGCTGCTGCCGGAATCGGGCTTTCTCGTACGATTTCGGTACTGCCCGCCGGTCAACAGACTACAAGGCGATCGAGGTGAACGTTTACCTTCTGTTGCAAAGCTTCCCAGTGTTTTACTGCGGCTAGACAGTGCCTTGTTGCGCTTCAACTGGCCTTATTGATGCGCTGGAAGCCATAAAATCCTTCTCGCTCATGCCTCCGCTGGCTTAATCGCTGTGTTTCAACACATCAGTAGCTCATCATGGCTCCTATAGTGGAGGAGGAACTTGGCTGTGGTGGGGCCTGAGCCGGCCGGCAGCGACTGGGAGTTTGCACGAAAGATGGGTACCTGTATCTCGCAGGCGCCCGCACATGCTCGGAGTATTGAATCAAGCGCGACACTCCTATCCCCCTACCGTCATCTTTGATATTTTACATGTGTGGCCAGTTCTGCATTGAGAATGGACTCGATGTAATGGAGCCGGGAGCAGGCGGTGGCGATTTCAAGTTCCTTAGAGGCTTCGACCCGGCCATCGTGAACAGCTGCCACTACTGCACACATCCAGGCCTGCGGGGAGCGGTAAGTGGAGGTTACTTGCTTTTACTGGTGCATGCAACGGAACGCTCGCACACGTGCCTCAGCGTCTGGATTCAAGCTGGCTGCGAAGAATACATCTAACCGTACGGATGCACCTTTTTGCTTCCTCCCACAGTTTCGACACGAATCGGATCTAGAAACGGCTCTTTCGATTGATGTCCTCGAGATGCCACAGCATCGCCGAACCCTCAATCTTCCTAGCTACCCTGGCCTCGAATCGCCAATTTCCCGCGTTCGTGTCATTCCTCGTAGGCCTCGACGTACAGCTACAGGTTTGGTGGTGATTGCAGGGGTCTAGCCTCTTACTTTCGAGCATGGATGTGGTAGCTGCGCTTCAATGAGCTCGATCAATCGGTGCACTGTGTTTGCATCCCCGCTCCCGGCCGTTGCTGATGTGTGCCCTGTCTCAAATTCAATCCCTAACCCTAGTGTGTGGGCTGGAGAGTACCTGCAGGTTTCGACCCCCAATACTTGTGAACATAATTGATCCCTTTCGCTTCCACGCGGGGCTGTCCAACACGTCAAGTGCGTGAATCAGCTGCTCTCCATGATGTATCATTCACGTTTCCATTGTGCCTTTTGCTCCTCTTTCGCTGTGTTGTTGGCTCATCAGGTGGACAGCTTTTTAGACGAGGAGCGCGCCTCGATCGATGAGTATGACCAGTACCTCACCGAAAGAAGTGCGCTCGCGGATAGGACGAAAATCGCAAATTCCAGCAAGGGCGCAAATGCTGAGAATGCCGGAGCCCGAAATCGGGGTGATCGCGAGTAACTATATTTCTGTCGTCTGAGATGCCAACGTGAAGTTGTCTCGTCGGCCAATTTTGAACTCTTTGTTCACGGCACACGCAAGGTGTGTAGCGCTCTATTTTGTAGGTGTGCTGTGTCTGACAGGCAGGTTTTTCTGTTGGTTCACTCTTCGTCAAAAGGTTCAGATGTGGAAATATTGTCGGGGCGTGCTTCCGTTTACGGAGAAGTTCGTTGGAAATTGTACATAAGTGCTGAAGAGCGAGATATGTTGAAAATACAAGAAATCGAAGGTACCATTTACGATGGACCGCCGTCGTGCGAACAAGCTAGAATTTCAGCGATTTTACGGCGTGTAGACACTTGCACCCGTGCACACCCTTCTCGCTACTCGTCTTGACTTTGAGTGGGGCGCGGAACTAAACGGTGGCAACCCTGTCTCTGGGGAAAAGGGTTGCTTGTCAATATACGTCTCGTTCGCAACGGACACACCTTCAGCTCGTGTCCCTCACACCGTGGATTGCACTGACATCAGCAGGAGGTCTTGCAACGTGCGCCGGGGTCGCTATAGAGCCGGACGCGGGCATAACACCATTGCTGGAAGTGCCGATAATCCAAACTGCGACTTTCAGCACCACAGCAGTGTCAGGTTCATGTTGCAGGAGGTTACAAAAGGCCCCCTACTTCAGCCACATGCTTAGAAGTCAACTAGGCATGCACTAAAAAAATGTACCTACTCTCCACCTGGGACAACCCGACAAATGACGAATAATATGTTTTTCAGAGGATATCCGGCACTGCCTATGGAACGATGGTGTAGTTGTTGTCGACTGTCAAACTACAAACCGTCCAGATGTCTGCTCAGCACCCTCGAACATCCGTACAGACGTCTTTAACACTCTTTGATAGTTCTCAAACACACCCTGACCCAAGCAATGCCCGCCCTTCCTCGCGGGGACACGTAACCACGAAATTTCAACTGTTGGTATTTTGAGCAAAACAAAGATGTAGGACGGTTTGAACTCTTCCTGATACATGTGGAAGGGGATTTCGGTAATAAATGCACAGAGCACAGCTCAAGGCATGGTAGTGAAAAATAGGATCTACATGTCCCTTCTCTGGGCACGAGATCAACTCCCGAAGCCTTCTAAAAATCCTTGGAACTTGGAGTCGGGCCAACGGATAACGGGGTTCAGGTGTTTCGAAAAAATTGGCTGGATCCCTCTTGTTCGCATGGCCGCCACGCGGGGTCGAAGCCGCCCGTCCAAGCTGTAAGCCAGAATCTTGGGGTTCCGCTGCACTGAACCTCTTAGCTCCTCCATGGAGGCGCCCATCTCCGCCCGAAAAAATGAAACCGTCGGTTCTAGGTTCTCCTCGATGCTGTACTGCAGAAGCACTGGGGCTCGCTTTACTAAGGCTACCGCCTCTCCGGAGTCTAAACCAAGCGACTTCTGCAGCCACGGGATCTTGAGCTTAAGGTTCTCGGCGAGACTCGACCCTAACATCCTTGGGAAGGCAACAAACATCTCCCGAGCCGCCTGATCGTCGAGATCTAGGTTCTTCTTTAACCAGGCCAGCTTTGGTTTCAAGTTGTCGTCGACGCTCTTGTAGAGGATGGTCGGCTCCCTGCGGATGATCTCGCAGACGTCCTGGGGATTCAAGCCCAGGCTATCCCTCAGCCAAGCCAGCTTGGGCTCTATCCCGGTGCGGGTGTTCAACGAGAGGATCTTCGGAGCGGCTGCTACCATCGCGAGGACGATTCCCTCGTCCTTGATGTCCAGCCGCTTAAGCAGCCACCTCAGAGTGGGCTCGAGGTTGTTGTCCACGCTGAGCCAGAAGAGGGTCGGATTCTCGCGAGCGATCTTGGCCGCCTCGTCACTCGAGACCCCCAAACGTTCCTCCAGCCACCGCAGCATAGGATCCAAAGACCTCTCAACGCTCAGATTCAAGATCGGCGGTGCATGTAAGAGCAGTTTGACCACACCACCGTCGTCCGCTGCGTTAATGTTGAGGTTTGTGCGTAGCCACTCCACCTTGGGTTTCACGGTATTCTCGACGCTTTTTGTTCCCGTTTCTGGGTGCCTCAGAAGCAACCGCGCAACCTCGGATTGCTTCATCCCCAAACAATCCTGGAGCCATCGCGAAACCTTGCCCGCAGCCACCGCTGACCAACCGAGAACGACGGGCCTTCGAAGCACGAGAGACTTCACATCTTCCGGAGCCGCGTGGAGTTCGTGGAGCAGAAATCTGGGGAAACAGGAAGAAGGGGGCGGCCACGACTGGGTAAAGCTTACGCTAGCACCTGGCCTGGCGCCCCCATCGCTGACGGAAATGAGGTGATCGAAACCTGTCTTGGTGGTTTGTCCCGAGCTCCTTATGATCTCGGCCTGTGCGTCCGATATTCCAAGAATCGCTTGCAGTGAGGCCGATGGAGATGGTGGTGGCGGTGACGACTGCGCTGTGACGTCCTTGCGGACACCGGAAGTGTATTCCTTCCTTTGCCCATCAGTGGCGACAGAGGACGTGTAGCGCTCGCCGGCGTGTCTGGTACAACAGCACCACACGATAGCATGTACGTATTAGAATGACATTCTGTGACGGCAATACTTGCCATGGATAGGACCAGAAGAAGCGGTCATCCTAAAGTCGCAGTGGTGATGGTATGCGTCGACTGGGAAACAGACGATGTCGTTGGAACAGGGTCTTGAGGGAAAAAGTGGTAGGGGGATAGGGAGTTGAAAGTGTTTGATCTTCCGTTCCTGGCAAAAACTGGAAGATGGTAGCTGCTAGCTTTCGCTAGGGTTGCTGTGCTTTAGTACACTGCTGTGGGGCACACGCCCGGGCTTGCAGTACATACGGCCAGCATGGCATCGATGGAGAAAGTGCAAGTACAGTGGTAAAGCAGATTGTGGCATTGTCCTCGCGCTTGATAAAACTAAGTGAAAACACTGCACGAGCTTCTTGCCACCGCCCCACACCCTCGTTCTCTTTTCTGAAAAAATACACCTACCCGTTCGACATTCGAGATATATATACCGTCGAGAGGGATGTGCTGAAGTCTTTTCAGTGGGTGGAGGGAAACCGGCTGGAACCTGCGCTTATTTTTGAGTGTCCAGTGATACCAGCTGGTGCAAAGTACAAAAGCATCAGCACAGGTAGATACATTTAAGTCATGTGTGAAATTAAATGTTACCTTCACAGGCAACGCAGGGCAGTGTCGATCGATAGTTTGCTGGTTCAATTACTGTTGAATCTACAATACATTTTTGGATTTCAAACAGGCACTGCAGGTACTAGTGCTATATGTAGTTTGAGGCATGCTGTTCCTCGCTCTAATTGAAATCCTCAAACATCGTTGTGTTGCTATCGTCTACATACAGCAGTGGAGGGTGCAGCGGTGCTTTGCATACCTACACTGCCCCGAAGTCTTCAGCATGCACGCCTTGCACCCGCACGGCCGAATTCAAGATACAACTGCACAATTTTTGTGGCCTAAAACCTTACAACGGCTCAGTGTGGACAGTTCAAGACCTCACCCGCGAGTGCCTCGCCTGAACCGGGACAGGGGCAGTGATGATAATGCCATACCGTGTGGATTCAGTCCTCGTCGACAGCAGCAATGGTGATGATGAAGCCGACGCACACCGTACCCTGCAGCAGCAATTGTCGGACTTCTGTTTCGACAACTCGCCCGGCGCTTACTCACTTCCGATGCGACGTCTGTCTTGCCTGATGACTTTCGGAAAAGTTCGGCGCGAGGATTCGTTTGGATGTAACCGAGTGTTCGGCAAAGGTGTTGTGCTGCTGCTTCCACCCGCACAGATGATAGTCCTCCTCTTCCTGATTTGAAGGGTCGAAAAAACAGCGCCTGCTCTTGTGCCAGCATCCGGACGGCTGGCGGCATGCCGAGACAACGGCCTCGCCAACCTATCCTAGAGATGGAGGCATGCATGAATTCACGACAAGTGACCGAGAGACCGATGGGTGCAGGTGGGTGTGGGTATATTCGTTGCCACACGCGGGGATGGAAGAGACAAACCCCGGAAAACGGTGGGACGCGTTTCGATAAAATAATTTGTTTCGAGCAGTCCCGCTGCATTATGACCAAAAATAAAAAGTAGTTTTGCCTCCAACCGGGATCGAACCAGTGACCTTGGCAACTTCAGTGCCACGCTCTCCCAGCTGAGCTATAGAGGCTTCACATCCCTGTTACCTTTTCCTTGTGATATGGATATGAATGCTGTTGTGAACCATCCAAAACTGCATCCACCACACCATACATATCTCTCTCAGCCGCAACTACCAAGCTGTGTGAGTACGCACACGTACGTTCGCTGCCTCGGCCTACCCGCTCTCGGCGCCCAGCAGTGGTGCACATAGCGGAGCGACCGAGTTGTTTGTCTACCCACATAATACCCGTCAGCGCTCGGATCATGGTGGTGATGCCTGATAGAATGCGAGAGGCACGAATCCAAGAGAGGTTTGACACCACAGGTTGGCGGACGAAGTCGCTCGACTGACTGAGTGGCCGTAGGTGAGAGCAGCAGGGACTGTCATAATGTGTTGCTCCCGTTTCTGGCTGCGCTTCGGTGGTCCTTTCTCTGAGCTCAACTCAACTGCAACATACGTTGTCTTTGGTCTAAGATCTCAAGACCTCTCCCTGTACTCATCAACGTGGGAAAGTCTCAGTAAAGAGTGGTCGGTTAATGGGAGCTCGAGCGAGACTCACGTTTGTTGTATTGAAATACAATTTAATTTACACTGGGTCATGTGAGCCTCTATAGCTCAGCTGGGAGAGCGTGGCACTGAAGTTGCCAAGGTCACTGGTTCGATCCCGGTTGGAGGCAGCATTGATATGTTCTTTTGCTCTACAAGGAATTATTCAATATTCTTGCTTTTTTTCAAAGCAAACATAACCTTACAGAAAGACTATCCGTTGCTTGATTCCCGACTCCCGTAGACCAGCACCATCTGACGGCATGACAAACTTTTCATGTCTCAACCACCGCTGAATATTGGTTTGGGTTAACATGTGATGGAGTTATCAGCACAATTTGTTTGCGTTCGATGTTGTGTCTTCTGCTGTACGTCGCTAAATGCCCGTCATGGTTCGAACACCAACAACAACGAGTAAATGTGTCGAAATGGTTTCGGGGTCGTTCGTTTTTTCCGAGTTTCGTTTCGTTTTAGGCCACATCTTTGCTGGGCACCAGTCAATACCGAAAATCTCCAAAAATATCAGATAAAAAAACACAAGAGGATTTTCCCGAGCTCACAAGACTTAAAACCGTCACGCAAGGAACAGGATTTCTCCTCGGGCTGAACGAGACCTAGAAGTGGCGTATCGCCTGCTTCTCGGAATCACATACATGGGCTTTATGTTGCAGATACATGGCAAGAGCGAACGATTTCGTTTTCGTATGTGCGCGAAACACGAGGGGGGGGCCAACAACAGCATCGAAAATCCTCAAGTGGAACATTGCGTCTCGAGACCGGCAGTTTGGACGGCAAGCGTCTCACGTATGTTATCCGTCGCTTTATCTACACTACTGCTGTCAGCTCTACAAGTGCGGCTTCCTCTGTGGTGCATGCCTCCACTTTCAATGCGGGAATGTTCGGATGTCCTATTTAATAATTAGTCATGTTTTCACCAATAGAAAGTAGAGGACAGATGGCCACTTGAGAAACCGCGGGTGCTCTGCCTTCACCAACATGACTACAAATAAAATACTTATTAGATTGCTCTTCTGGCTGTGCTTCGTCCCGAGGGGTCCGTTCGTGTGGCGTGAGCACGTCACGACGACCCCTGAACGGTACAAAGCACGTCATCCATATCGTTCTCACCGTGCGTGCGATCAACTTGAGCAAGGTCTGAAAAAGGTGGGTTGTACTGTGATCGAGCAGGAATATTACATTTCCACCACAACATGAACGGAACTGTTCTTCTAGAACCAAAGACCCACCGTGCCTGCCAGCCGAAAAGGATCACCGATCACATGGTTGACGTTAGGCATAGCGGCGGACATCAGATGTATTGGGCTGCCACCGTATCGCAGGGGATTCGTCCAACACCCCACAACAACGAAAGCACACAAGAGACAACCAGCCGGACACCGCGATCCCATCCGACAACGACAACAGCACCCGCTACGAACCTTTACTTGGGCAGCTCGAACCCCGTTCTTTGCTGTCATATCGCTGACCATATACAAACAGCAGCGCAAGTATGCTCGCACACCACGTTCGCCGTCGGCGCTTCCTGTGGAAACCACCCTCCAGAGACACGGCTGATAAAGCCTTCGCTTGACTCAACCAACACTCACACCAACGCCGTCAAATGGTTTGTTCTAGGCCTCTATCCCTTTCTTGGTGTTGCGTCTGCTCCCCCCCTGCGTATGCGCATGTCAACACGACCCGCCGCCATTGCTGCCAGGAAGCATGCCAAAAAGAAGCCGGCGAGCAGAAGAGGTTCCATCATCATTCTTGCTTGGTTGAAGTCGTAGGTCACCTTGTTGATCGGGCGGTGGGGGCGGAGGGAGGGGTGCTCATTCTTGGCATACCCGAAATCAGTTGACCACTGCTACGGATCCCTTTTGAGGTGGACCAGAGGACACGGTCGGGCGGAACTTTTGTCATGCCTGGGTACCATCATGCGCTGGCTACAGGAGTATACAGTAGTATGTGTTTCGAGATCACCATGCCCAGCGAACCACAGGTTTTTTTAAGACGCGGGAACGGAGCCTGCCAAATCTGCTACAATCTAGGCTGGGTCTGGCGTCCGCATTATTCTCGTGAAAACTCGCACGCGCATCAGAAACGCTATACACCCCATCTATACACTTTTCTTTCTTGTGCTGACTGACCAAACTCCCGATCATCGTGAGCATGACAAAACCTCAAGTCGCCCCTTCACGAACACCACATATACAACATCCATCGCGAGCATGACACACCTTAAGTCGCCCGTGAACCAGTACAACACATACCATATCCATCCCTTCCAAACAAGGCCTTTGTAATGACTGTGCAACATAGTTACGCGGCGTGTGGTAAACAGAAGAAATGCCTTCTCCGCGACCGCGCTCTCTCTCTCACTGAACATCCACAACATCGCGGGTAGCGTGGCACAGCAACGCGTCTCACCTTCAACATGACGTTGTGCTCCTTTACGACGTTCTTCATCTTCATGATCACCACAGGCCTCCCGGAGCCTGTGGTGTCGAGGAAGGTGAAACGCTCTGTTCGCGCCTCCGAAACGCCCTCGAAGGGGGGTAGCGCAACTATGTTGTGGGCGCCCTCCGGAAGAATAACCTGGTTAGTTGGGGGGGGGGG